>JAKUAF010000031.1:0-62395 GCA_030579155.1 Sungouiella ecuadorensis | reverse complement strand
GGGAGTGGTGAATTTGGATGGTTTAAGTATGGGGAAAGAGTGTTTTGGTCTGGATACTGTGTGCAGGTGCAGATGGAGTTGGACCATGGATGATCTGGGCATAATCGATAAAGATGTGGAGGACATGAAGGCGCATTTTTGGCTATGTGCAGCTGCAAATTCATCTCATATTTATTTTTAGAATTTCCCAGAGTTTGTGGGATAGAAATGTGCTCGTGTTCTGTGAGGTAAGTGGGTATGTAATCGAGAGAAAGAGACATGACAGAACAGTGAAATTTTGACACGCTTTTATAGTTTGTTTTGGGCAATTTTGTTTCGAGATTAAATTTATGGAAGCACCAAACTCACTTAGACAAAAAAGATCAAGACTTGTTTCAAACCTGAGATCGGTCCAGATTCTGGTATCTCGCATTCCATTGATTTGCAGCCAAATTTTGCGCTTGTGCTACGATATCCAAAACGAAGCTCGTATACTTCCTAACAAACTTTGAAGCTCTCTCCATGATTACCATTTGCATATCTCCTTATTCACTTTTTTTCAATCGCTGCGTGCAAGTCGTCGTGACCCTCGCGTTTAGCAAATAACTTCCCCTCTCCAGAACTTTTGGGGTACTCCAAAAGTTCCTCCTTTTCAATAAAGTCATTGGAGGCCAAACGGCAAAGAATCTCACCGGGTTTCGATTTGAAACAAGCAAACAACCCAGATGCGCCCATGGCCTCAGTGGGTAAATACATTTCATCTGAAACTGGCATGGAGTTTACCACACCGAGGAACAAGGCAGCAAGAAGAATCAATTTCATTATTGGCAAGAGGCGGGAATAATCAGAATGTAGGAAGAAAGACAGAAAGTAGAAAAAAAAGCAGAAAAAAGAGCAGAAAAAAGAACAGAAAAAAAAGGGGCGGCAAGCCCCTTTTATAGTTCTTGGGTGACAGGTGCTTATCTTGCAGCAAGCCTCGTTGTTTATATCCAAAAAGTTGCATCTACGTGCCAATGCAGGCAATCCCCGATTCAAAGAAAAAGATTTTTCCCAAGCTCTCCAATGAAAGTTTCAAAGTGTTGGTTGTTCACAGATAAGCTAGATAAATGGCAGACACCAAAACTCAGGGGACAAGAACCATGGGTCACAATATTGGGATTTCCCCCATATAAGACAATCGAGGGTAACAATGGGGAAGTGGTCTCATTTGAGGAAATGTGGTTATGCGTGCAGAAAGCGCAATATGGATCCGGAGCCGAGCGAACATGCGGGCAGATTGGAAGCAAAGTCAATTGAGATAGACAATAAGACTAAGAGAAACCGAGATCAAAGAGAAACCGACAAACATCAAAATGAGAAGAAATGAAGATTTGGTGTGCAGTTGCGGCTGTGGTGCACAGACTCTCACTTTGTCTCGTCTTTCGGTCTTGTGGATTTGGTGTCATCATTTGGACCGGGATCTATATTAGAGCGAGGGAAGAAACTCACTGCAAAATTTTTAATGGATGCAGAGAAGTCTTGGGATTTTCATTATTCAATCAATTTCTGGAGGAACTCTCTTGCTTTTTTTTTCATTTTCTGAATGAAGTCTCTGGTTTCAGTTTTGATCGAGTTGCAGCCACTATAACATGTGTTCCTGCAGAATGTAGGCGATTACGTACCGAATGCACTGGACAATTGCAGCCAAACAACAAATTAGAGTCTCAAATTTCTTCGAAGCGATTGAACGAAAATGACGTCGAGCATAATTATCGGTGGACTCACGCTTTGGTTTGGGCACATGAACTCTTCCGTATGCGATGATTGTGGGCCTTCAAGGACTCCTTAGTTCGAAAGGAAAATCTATTTTGGTTTTTCCCGACAAGTCATAACTGTGAAAGAAAATGCAAGCTAAAAAAATTACATAAATTTTGCAGTCTCTCAAGTGTAAATACTCAAATCGAGATAAGGGAAACCAGCAGCGGGCACAACCTATCTGCAGGACAACCTTAATAATGGAGAGTATCTTTCTAAAATTAGAGCGAGGACCTACAGGTCGGAAACTGAGGCTGGTTGGATTTTTTCTGCGAGGAACAAAGCGGAAATGGCTTCGCACTTCTCTAAATTATTTTCCTCTTTTTCGTTTCCATATCAATTATCGCGAGACTTTTCTTTTCTTCTACACTTGCTATCGTCCAATAGGTCTCCATACATTTAGCAAAGCGTCGATCGTTTCACTGATACGCATTTTCTTTTTGCTGGATCACGTGAGTCCGGCAATTGAGCTCACGGGCTCAAGACCACGATAAGATAGATCTACAGGAAAGCGGAGATAGCTCTGGAACGGGGATGAAGAGGGAAAAGAAAAAGAAAGAAACGAGAGTTGATCCACAGTTCAGGAGCGTGAACTTGCAACCTCATGGCAGGGAATTTCTTACTCTCACCGAAAACACAAGATGAGCCCAAATTCTCTTTTTATTGCCTTTCTTTCTTTTTCTATATTTTTCTGTGTCTGGTGGTAGACAAACGGGTTTCACTCCCCTTTGGTTCCCGTGACTCTCAGAGTCTGCTGACTTTTTCATGCGCTTCTCTTGATCTCACTATCTTTGCCTCTTCCACACTCAAATCCCCCTCGGCCAATGAACGTTCACTTCTCCGTCAGCCTCCTCTTATTCCGTAGTGCAACAGCCAATTGCCGAGCACACAGTGTGGGGATGGATAACGGATATCTCAATTTCAGATGGCAGTTTCCCTTTTCGGCGCAGCAAGTGAGAAATGCCTTATGGGTTCGCACGGCATTCCACCGGTGTTCCATGCACGCCGTAACTTACTGTCACGATTGACATATCTTGGCACCGGCATTTGAGAAGAAAACCAGGCAAAACTTGACTGTGGGAATTTGAATTGAAACAATCGAAAAATTTAAAATTGAAAATAGCCAATGCTTCGCCTGCAAAATGCCGGTTCCCATGGATTACTCATTTTTTCTTCTTAGCGGCGTTTTTCGCTTTAAGCCTTCCATCGCCGCGTGAATGCCATGCATTTTCCATGCACAGCCATAGGACTCTATCGATGATAGCAGAACAAAAAAGAAAAAAAAAAAAAAAAGAGACGAGACTCTGAGATCATTTGAAATCCACTAACTTTGTTGAAACAGCGCCATCTGGCATCAATGCACGGCTTCTAAGTCTAACACGAACCAGCTCCCAAAAACTTTCTGCGCTCTCTTTGGTCTCTGTCTCCTCTCGCTGGCGCCATCGTTTGCTAGCGCATACCGGAACGGCATTTATGCAGCCCATATCAGTACCTTATCTCTGGCAAACACATAAATACCGACAGCCTCGTCTAGGTGTCGGGCTCCCCAGAAAATTGCCATGACTGTGAAAGAGTTGAACTACGTCACCTCTGCTGAGCAGGCGGGCGAGAAATACAGCAACGAAGTGTATGTGGACCAGACCATGGAGCAGCCGCAGATGAGCAAGTGGGAGAGCTTCAAGGACGGCTTCAGACGCTACGACGAGAAGGACTTGAACTTGGACCCCAACTTAACCGAAATTGAGAGAACTGCCATCATCACCGCAAACTCTCCTTTGTCCAGATCCTTGAAGGGCAGACACTTGCAGATGATTGCCATTGGTGGCGCCATTGGAACCGGTTTGTTCATTGGTTCCGGAACCGTGTTGAGAAAAGGTGGCCCCGCCTCGGTGTTGATCGCTTACGCCTTGATTGGCTCCATGATCTACTGTACTGTGCAAGCCATGGGCGAGTTAGCGGTCACGTTCCCTGTGTCCGGTGCTTTCGTCACGTACAACATCCGTTTCATCGACCCCTCGTGGGGTTTCGCCATGGCCTGGAACTACGCCATGCAGTGGTTGATTGTCATGCCTATTGAGTTGGTGGCTGCGGCCATTGTGATCCAGTACTGGGACACCGAGACCAACGCCGCGGCGTACACGGCTATCTTTTACGTTTTCATCATCTCCATCAACTTCTTCGGTGTGAAGGGGTATGGTGAGGCCGAGTTTGTCTTCTCCATCGTCAAGGTGCTTGCCATCATTGGCTTCATTATCTTGGGAGTTGTGCTTATCTGCGGAGGCGGCCCCAAGGGCGGTTTCATCGGCGGAAAGTACTGGAGAGACCCGGGCGCATTCGACAACGGCTTCAAAGGTCTCTGTTCTGTGTTTGTTACTGCGGCTTTCGCCTTTGCCGGTACCGAGTTGGTTGGTTTGGCTGCGGCTGAGTCCGACAACCCCAGAAAAACCTTGCCAAAGGCCACTAAGCAGGTTTTCTGGAGAATCACGCTTTTCTACTTGGTTTCGTTGACCATTGTCGGTTTGTTGGTGCCTTACAACGACAAGGACTTGCTCACCGACGACGGCACTGCGCGTTCTTCTCCTTTCGTCATTGCCATCGAGAACGCCGGCATCAAGGGTCTTCCCTCGGTGATGAACGCGGTCATTTTGGTCGCCGTGTTGTCTGTGGGTAACTCCTCCGTGTATGGAACGTCCAGAACGTTGGCTGCGTTGGCTGCTGCCGGCCAGGCCCCTAAGTTCTTGAACTACATCGACAAGAGAGGCAGACCATTGTGGGGCATCATCGTGCAGGCGGTCTTCGGTTTGCTTGCGTTCCTTTCTGCCTTGTCAGACGAAGGCACCATCTTTGATTGGTTGTCTGCTTTGTCTGGTTTGTCGTCCATCTTCACCTGGGGCTCTATCTGTTTCTCGCACATCAGATTCAGACACGCGTTGAAGGTCCAGGGCAGAGACACTTCTGAGATTGCGTTTGTGTCGCAGGCTGGTGTCATTGGCTCGTACTATGGTATGATATTGGCCATCTTGGTGCTCATTGCACAATTCTGGGTCGCCTTGTACCCTATTGGCGGCTCTCCCAACGCCTCCAACTTTTTCCAGGACTACTTGTCTGTTCCTGTCATTGCGCTCTTCTACTTCGGCCACAAGATCTGGAAGAAGAACTGGTCGTTGTACATCAAGGCCGAGGACATCGACATCGACACCGGAAGAAGGGAGTTGGACTTGGACTTGGTGAAGCAGGAGCTCGCCGAGGAGAGAGAGTACTTCAAGACGAAGCCATTCTGGTGGAGAGCCTGGAACACCGTGTGTTAGGATTGTTAATAGTAAAGTATCAGAGAGAAACAATGCCAGCGGCCGTTGAAGTAGACCCCTCAGTTCAGTCAAGTTGCTGTATCATTAGTATATTCAATGTCTCTCTGTTGAGAATCATTCAGTGTCCTTCTGTTCCTATCAGACTTTTTCGGTCTTTTGTCTGACCATGAGATTTCAATTTCACGTGTACCTTCTTGCCTTTTCCCAGTCTGTCTTCTGGTATCCGTTTCAGCTATTTCTTGTCTTTCCTCTCAACCCTGCTTCTTGTACACCAAGCCCTTGAAGATATCAAACGAGTTTCCGTCTGGCTGCAACTCCAACACTTCGTGGGTCTTCACGTCCTCCGCCACCAACAAACCATAATTTTCGGTGATTCCCTTGATTATGCAGTCCCTGGTGTTGCTGTCTCCGTCTGCATCTAACTTCACTTTCTGCTGCGTGTGGAACCATCTCTTATAGTATAAGTTCAAGAACGGCTTGAGTCCTGCATGCTCAAACACCTGGTAGAACTGGCCCATGGTGAAGACGAGTTTCGCCAAGAGCTTCTCGTGGTTGTATGGAGGCAAAGGCTGTAATCCCTTTTGGGTTCTGATCACGTTGAGTTTTTCCAAAACCAAATTTAGCGACGTGGTGGGCGCAGAGTTCGACACATTGATTCCTCCTCCCCAAACCAAGTGGAACTGGCCATTGAGGAACTGCGAGTTGATCAAGGCGCCCGAAACTTTCGCCCACTTCTCGTCGTCCCCCTCAACAAACGTGCTCAACTCATTTTTGTCGTTTAGGTGTCCAAAAAACTCCGGTTTCAACGCGTACATGTCGTTGGGCCACTTCAACCGCAACGGCATATCCTCGTACCCGGACCCCTGGCCCTGCACGTCGCTGCCATATCCTAAAACGGCCTCGATTATCGCCAACGAGCACAAATACTGCAACGTTACAATCGACGAGCTCTGCTGGGCGCCTGACGGGATCCGGAACAATATCAGTGTAGCCATCACTCCTTTAGGGTTCACCCACACATTTCCGCCTCTTCCGCGGCCAGCAATTTGAGTTGTGGCTGTGAATGTTGTGCCCAGCGGCAAATACCGGAGCCAGCGTGGATTTGCGTCCATTAAGGTGTTGGTAGAAGTCACCACCTCCGAGTAGCACAAAAGCGAGCCAAAGTCGCAGTCCTTGGGGTCAATAGAGTTCGCTGCATATAACTGCTGGAGCTCTTTGAAGTATGCGCCCATGTTGAAGTATGGCGTCGACTTTGCATCGGGCAATTCCTGTGATGTGAACACCTTTATGTGTTTTGCAGCCGAAACCACATCGTCAAACAGTTGTGGGCCATTTTCCTCGGGAAAAAGGTACTCGTGGTCGTTTTCGCTCTCGCTATGCAAAACAAATGTGTCGTGGACATCCTCGAACTTGTTTGGCCCGACAAAGTCCATGTTCTCCTGTAAATCGGCCATAACTTTCTGAGCCCTGCCGGGGTCCAAGTTCGACAGCATATAGATTGGTGTGAGTCTTGGGACATTCACCTCGGACTCGGAGTTCACTTTGAGCCCCATTTTGACCAAACACGCCCGCAAAAACTGCGATCTCTCGTGGTCGTTTTCCTCGAGTTGGGTCACGACCCCTTTAAAGTGCGTGTCGGCCTCAGAAGGTTTCATGAGCGTGGGAGTAAACTCCGGGTGCGTTCCCGAAAGCAAAACGTGTCCCTTTCCGACTTTGCAGTGGACCACAGCCGCCATATCTGGGTCCAGCACATCTGTGGGGCCAGTGTACCGGGCCAAGATGTCCACGTTGGGGAATTTCGACGCCGCCATGAACATTCCGCCGCCGTTGTAGTACACGCTGACCTTTTTCGGGACTTTCAAGTCCGGAAACTCGGCAAATTTATCGGTCTCCACATCCATAGTGGCAGCTCTGGCCCCATCGTGGGATTCATACACGAAACCTTTGTAAACACACCCCTTTGCAGTTCCGGGAAAGAACTTGAGCTCACGTGACCCCGATACTTCCATCTGCTTGTTCCCCTCCTCAAATTCACACCGTCCAGAGGCGTAATATCCGCCCGCACAGAACCCTATAAATTTCCCGCCTTTCTTCACAAACTGAGCGATTCTCTCGTTTCCTTTCCCGTTCAAGACGTCGCAATACGGCAAATCCGCACCTCCAGGCACCACTAACATCAGTGTTTTGTACATCCAGGGATCATTTAGAAGCGCCAGTTCGGAAACAGAAACCACGGCGTAATTGGGCGACAAATGGAGCCTGAGCGATTCTGTGGCGTGTTTGACCAGCTCAGTGGTCGTGCCTTTCCCGGAGTATACTAGCACGTTCATTTTGTAGAAGGAACGGAACAAAACGGCGGAGATTTTTTTGAGGTGGAGTTGGGTATTGAGTCACTTGAGTCATGAGTCTCGGTGACTATTGGGACGCAAAACACCCGTACCTCACATAGGGGAAGTGAGTCGCATCTTACCTAGTCTGCAGGTAATCACATCTACCTGCTAAACCAAAAGTCAAAGGTTCCAGTTTTTTTTGGCACAGAGTTGGTGTTTTCCCCATAATGGCGGCTATTATTGAGCACGGAACGTCCATAAAGCTCAATCCCACCCCTGGATTTGTGGTGAAGACGAAAATAGTCGAGGGAAATGGCGATCATATATACCATACTAAAGTGTTCATAAATATATGTCATGACGGGAAAGTGCCGAAACCAGAGAGAAATTTCGATCCTGCGGTTGTTTTTCCGCTTATAGTGGACAACCAGTGGGAAATTCCACTAATAGTTTCTCCCGAAAAGAAGGATTCGGATAAGAAAGGTGTGCCTCTGTTTGTATATGACTGTTGCATGAACTCAGAGTGTTTTTCGTGGATCCAGATCAACAACGACTTGAAGCTCATAGCGGTGGAGTGGTGCATAGAAGCAGTGGAGCTCATGCACGAGTTGGTTCTAGAAAGAGAGTATACTGTACCTAAGATGCTCTCGAAGGGTGAGTTATCTGCAACAGAAGTTTCCAGAGAGGAATTGAGCAACGGGTTGCAGAAGCGGTTGCAGGTTTTGAAGCAAAACGAGCATTTGGGGCTTCTAGAAGCGTTGGAGCCCGAGAGTGACGTCATCGACGAGGAATTGCCAGACTTGATGAACATTGGGGGAACAAAGACGAAACCATTAATAGAGGAGATCAGCGACATGTCCATAGATGATCTGGAAAGTGAAAAGAGCCGGAAAAAGACACTCATCACAGAAATTAAGTCAGATTCGGGGAAATCTGGAAATTATGAGGTATCGAAGAATCAGGACGAAAATCCTATCAATTCCTCAAACAGGCCGGTTACCTATGAGTTTGTCATCACACCATGCACAAGAGATAAAAATTTCTACATAAAATTTGAGTCACACCAGCTAAATCTGCAACTCGATATCTCCTTTGTGGACCTGCAGATAAGAATCACCAACACCGACAGTGCAAGACAATTAACCAAAGAAAACCGGCTAGATCTTCCAATTCCGGCCAATGCTGTGCCATATCAGTCGTTTATTGTGGAAAAAGAAAAATCACTCTACGTTTTCTGTCACTTGTCTTGAAAATCATGAAAATATTCAGATTCCAGTTGTTGAACAATCAGGACGTGGATATTGTGAGTCTATGATTTCGCCACACTCACTATAATTTTCCAATACTCACATTTGCATTTCACTACTGACCTTTATTGTCGTTGATGAAGTGCAAAATTAAAGTCTGTGTTCTTGCATCAGTCAGCCAAACTACCATGCAGATAATGTGTCGCTTAAAATAAAAAGGGCCATAATTTGTCGGGAAATCTGATGGAAAAAATAGAAAATTAGATGAATAATTCAAGATGGGATAAAGGAAAGCAAAAGCAAAAGCAATAGAATCTTCAAATTTGAATTTGTGCTTTTAAGTATCAATATTTAAGGTTCCATTGACGGTCGAATACGAGCAATTATGCAGTGACAGCCGCCAGTAAAGAAACATTTAACATATTCTCAAGTTCCCAAACCCCACAAGAAATGACACCAAAATTGGTTTTCATACTAGCTTCTTTGAGTTTTTGAGTTCAGTTAGCCTGGAAAATCTCATTGACGATCAACAAACGCCAATTGATTTGCCCGATGTTGATACCGTCGATAGGCGCATTTGCATGTTGAACTCCACTGAGCACTTTAAAATCCTCGAAAGTTCCAAAGGTGATCAAATTGACATTTTCGAGTATATCAATCAAATCTGCCAGATCGAACTTGAATTTGCAAACTCATTGAAGTTTCTCTACGCATTGTTGGATTCCACTTTGACAATCGTAGCAGGGAGCAAAGACAAAAAAGCTTTAAAGCATCGATAAGTTAGAGAGATATTCAAACCAGAAATTATTCTGTGTGGACGTGTTGACACCACCCAAATCAGTTGATCATTCTAATCTGAAAGGCACTTCCGTGGGCGGGGAAATAGAGGAAACTACCACGAAAATCTCCATCGTCAATATCTGTGCAGTGTATATTGCAGTGGGCACAATTTTGCATTTTGTGAAATCGGGATTGAAAAGTCCAACACTCGACCGTATTTATTGGGCGCACCTTTCACCCCTGTACTATTTTGGAGTTAGTTCAGGCAAATTTTGGTATTACTATGTGGCTTCCTCTCTACAGTATTAAGTGAGATACAGAAAAACAGGACCCAGAAAAACAGACCCACAGAAATGCGAAAGGAAACTGCGGAAGGATACTCAATGATGAGAATCTAAACAGAGAATTTCAGGATTCCCAAAAAAGTTCACAACTTTCAGCTTGCAATTGAATGACTCATCTATTCCAAAAACGCAAATCACGCTGACTATTATTTCCATTCAAAAAGAAATAAAGTCTCCCATCGCGTTCCGTCTTCCCAATTCCGTTGAGATTCCGCAGCCCGCCATTTTCCGCTATCTTCCCAATAATGCGCACTCATCGCTAGGGTCCATATAAGCCAACCGAATCCCCACACGCGCATTTATAATTTTCTGAAAACTTTCAGATTTTCACGTCCAAAAACCACTTCATTTCACGCCATGAGCGAAGAACAGCTTCTCATTGGCTCCTACGACTCAGCACAGTACGCTTCTATAGAGGACTATAAGGAATCAGATGCCACGGTGAAATCCGAGACCCGCTTTGTCGCAAAGTCTTCTGGGCCCTTGGTCATCACCTTCTTCCTCCAATATCTCATGTCGGTGATTTCCATCTACGCCGCGGGAAAATTGGGCCCAAAAGAACTCGCCGCAGCTTCTTTGGCTCTTTGCTCATTTAACATCACTGGTTTGGCCGTGTACCAGGGCATGGCGACGTGTTTGGACTCGTTCTGCTCGCAGGCGTACGGCGCAGGTAAGCACGAGTTGGTCGGGTTGTATTTCCAGCGCTGCTCGTTAATGGTCATGGCCCTCACGGTTTTTCCACTTGCACCCATCTGGTGGTGGTCCGGTCTGATCTTAAAACATCTTGTTCCGGACGCGGAGTTGGCGGCCATGAGCCAGACGTACCTCCGGATCACTTTGGCGGGCGCCCCGGGGCTTCTTTTGTTCGAAACAGGCAAGCGTTTCCTCCAGGCACAGCACATCTTCAATGCAGGCACCTACGTGCTCGCTGTGCTGGTGCCCTTGACGTTTTTGACCAACTGGTTGCTTGTCTGGCACCCAAAGTACGGGTTGGGCTTTGTGGGCGCGCCCTTGGCGTCGGCCATTGGGTTCTGGCTCATCTCCTTCTTTATGCTCTTGTATGTGGTCTTCATCGACGGAAAAAAGTGCTGGGGCGGGCTCGAATTGCGCAAGGCAAGTGTCAACTGGGGCCCCATGCTCAAGTTGGCACTCCCGGGCGTGATCATGGTCGAAGCTGAGTACTTGGCGTTCGAGGTTTTGACCATTTTGGCTGCTTCTTTCGGTACCTCAGCTTTGGCGGCCCAGAGCATTGCATCCAACATTGGAAGTTTGGCATTTCAGCTCCCCTTTGCCGTGGCAGTGGCTGTGAGCACGAGAATCGGCCATTTTGTCGGCATGAAAGACATCCAGGCGGCGTCTATCGTGACCAGAGTGAGTTTTGTGTTTGCAGGAGCGATTTCCCTCTTTAACTTTGCGTTCATCTTCTTTGGGCGCGGGTTTTTGACGTCCATCTTCACTTCTGATGCAGACGTGGTCGCCGAGGGCAAAAAGATCTTGGTACTTGTCGCCACCAACCAGTTGAGTGACGGTTTCAATGTTATGGAAGCTGGAGTATTGAGGGGACAGGGCAGACAGCAGGTCGGCCTGTACTTAAACTTGGTCTCCTATTACGTCATTGCGTTGCCCTTGGGCTACGTGTTCGCTTTCCCCTTTAAGTTGGGACTAGACGGGTTGTGGCTCGGGTTGATTGCGGGAGTTATATTTTTGGCAGCCTCGGAATTTGTGTGCATTTTGAAGAGCAACTGGGAGCACATTGTCGCCGAGAGCGAGGGGAGACACGACCACTGAGCACGCGGCTAGTGGGAGATGGTCATTATGCATATATAGAAATTTTTATTTATCGAATTTTATCCTGGGAATCAGGTAGGCCCTTTTATATTTCACAGACATACATCTTTGTATGCACTCCCACCGCCATTTGTCTCATCAATCATCTCATCTCACTTTATTTTATCCAAGTACCCAGATCGCCATGGCCAGAGGAAAAAAATTCAATAAGAAAACGGCACAGACGTTCAACGTCGTGCACAGATCACACGAGGACTCTCTATATTTCGACAACGATGCGTCCAAGCACGTGTTGGTGGCTGCAAAAGAAAAACCAGATTTTAAGGCTCATCCCAGCAGAATCGAGAGACCAAAGAAGATTTTGACCACTGCTGAGTTGGAGGAAACACTTTCGAAAGATGAAATCGCGAGTATCAGAGCCAACGAAGGTCTCGCGGCGCAATTTGGCATTTTTTTCGACGACTCCAAGTACGATTACATGCAACACTTGAAGCCCATTGGCCAAGCTGCAAACGCCGTCTACATCTCCAAGAAAGAAGAGCCGAAAGTCGAAAAAAAGAACATTGAGGAGCTCATCAAGGACGCGTTACCCTCGGAAACCACCCGGAAGGTCACCCACGACACGTTTGAGAACGTTCCGGCCGAGCTCCGAGGGTTCAATCCAGACATGGACCCCAGATTGCGAGAAGTGCTCGAGGCGTTGGAGGACGAGGCCTATGTTGAGAACGAAGTTGCAGAAACCGACCAGGATATCTTTGCAGACCTTCTACAGTCGGGAGAAGTCGATGAAGAAGACTTCTACGACGATTACGACGAGTGGGACATGGACAACTATGATGAGTACCAAAACTCGGCGTATGGGCTGGACTACGAGCCCGAGGACGTGGAGTTGATCAACCCGTACGGAGAGGGCCAGGAGCCTGAAATTCCGGAGCAGAGTGTCCAAGGAAATGTCGTTAGCAGTGCGTGGGAAGAGGATTTTAGGAAATTCAAGAAGGACACAAAAAACACCGTCAACGACTGGGACTCTGATGATGATTTCGACGAGGAGGATGCACCAAAGGAGGAGCAGGACACCGTGGGCGAATTACCCGCCATTGGCAAGAAGAAACCTAAGAACAAGATCAGAAAGAAAATGGGTGCAATGACAGATACCACGTCTTTCTCGATGACGTCATCGGCCAACTTTAGAACAGAAGGTTTGATGTTGCTAGACGATAGATACGAGCAGCTTGCCAAGAAATTCGAGGCAGAAGACGAGGACGACGAGGAGCCACAGGAGTTCGACATGAAAACAGAAAGGCTGGATTTTGAGGGCATGCTCGACGATTTCTTGGACAATTACGAGTTGGAAAGAGGCGGCAGGAAGTTGGTGAAGAAGAACGAGAAGTTGCATGCGATCAGAGACGCCGCAGACAGTGTTTCCAAGAGTAAGTTGGCAGCGAGAAGAAAGAAGGAACAGAGCTTGGGCGAAAGCTTCCGGAACATGAGAATATAGAGAAGGAAACGTGAAAAGTGTGAAGGGCTTGGTGTAGAAATGAAGATGAGAGTCTTTCTTTCCGTCTTTTTTGTGGTAGATTTCTTGTCTGGTTGAGAGATGTCAAGTGCTAGAATGATTTTGGATAGTAGAGGACTTGTCCGTGGAGCAAGAACGGAAGTTTAAACGGAAAATGTTGGAAGATGACTATTTTGGTCAGTTGAATGGAAAAATAAATCCTAGGTTTCTTTTCATTATTCGACTTGTGTATTTATGTCTCACCTCTCCACAGTAATATGGCCACTTTAGGCTGCAAAAGAGAACACTAGAAACACAGAACAACGAAAGCCGAAGAATACCTTTTCTGGTTTAAATTCTGTGGTTATGGAGAGTTTCGTCCATATAGATCACAAAAGAGAAAATACAAAGAATTCAGAAAATTATTAACCATTTTGGGTTTGCTTCACTTGCTTTCTGGTGTTCCCCCACTGCCCAAATTTTGCAGACCAGAGAGATCAGAAATTAGAATCAACTATGGGAACCTTTTTGTCATGAACAATCGTATTGTTAAATCTTGGGTATCTATTTCTAGATTCTCATCACTGACTGACTTTTGGACATCTAATTTTATTTTTTTCGATTTCTTTGTTTTTCTGGTACCCCCTCCTTTGAGTTGTTGACTGAGCTGGTGGCAAAACTGAGATGTGAGATCTCAGGTCAAAAATAGCTTCACATACCCAAAAAAGAGATACTCAACAAAGCAAAAAAAAAAAATTAGAAAAGTTTTCTTTTCCTAAATGAGTAAAACCTCGCCCCTTACAATTTCTCTCTCTACAAAATTGTGTCTCAGAAATTAGAGTCCCTGGCCCTAAATCGTCGGAGGTCCGCCCGGCGGACGTGCGCCTACCAATATATAGGGAAAGTCTCAAATAAAAGTGTATCTTGTAGTAAGTTACAAACAAAATTTTACTCAATTGGAGAAAGCGTTTATACTTGTATTTTTTGCTTTTGGCTGGAGCATCGTACTACTACTATCAGACTTCTCAATTGCACAAACCACGCAAAATGTCTGTCAATTCGGTGTCTAAAGTCTACACAGATGTATTGGCGTCAAAGCCACAGGCATACTGGGACTACGAGAACATAAACATCAAATGGAACCTGCAAGAGAAATACGAGGTGATCAAGAAAGTGGGCCGCGGGAAGTACTCGGAGGTGTTTTTGGGCATGGATTTGAGCGATGGCAACAAGTGTGTGATTAAGGTGTTGAAGCCCGTGAAACGGAAGAAGATCAAGCGGGAAATCTCGATTTTGAAGAACTTGGTCGGCGGTCCAAACATTGTGGGACTATTGGATGTGGTGCGCGAGCCACAGCTGAAGACGCCGGCGTTGATCTTTGAGCATGTGGACAATATTGATTTCCGCACCTTATACCCGACTTTCTCGGACTACGACATCCGTTTTTACATGTACGAGTTGTTGAAGGCGTTGGACTACTCGCACTCGATGGGGATCATGCACCGAGACGTGAAGCCGCACAACGTGATGATCGACCACAACAAGAAAGTTCTAAGGCTTATTGACTGGGGCTTGGCCGAGTACTACCATCCTGGCACAGAATACAACGTGCGCGTGGCGTCCAGATACTTCAAGGGCCCGGAGTTGCTTGTGGACTTCCGCTTGTATGACTACTCGCTCGACTTGTGGTCGTACGGATGTATGTTGGCGTCAATCGTGTTCAAGAAGGAGCCATTTTTCCACGGGAAGTCCAACACCGACCAATTGGTACAGATTGTGAGGGTGCTTGGCTCGGATGACTTGCACAATTACCTCCAGAAGTACAACTTGACATTGAGCGAAGAGTACGAGGACTTGGGCTACTACAACAGGCGGTCGTGGAAGCGGTTCATCAACGAGAACAACCAACACTTGGTGAGCGACGAGTTCTTGGACTTCATCGACCACCTTTTGCGGTACGACCACCAGGAGCGTCTCACGGCGAAAGAGGCCATGGCGCACGCCTATTTTGACCCCATCAGGCCGTCGTCTTAGGATACGAAGATGCGGGAAATGGGAAATCGAGACACGGGCCGGTGGTACAGGACAAGTTTAGGCGACCGGAGCTCTCAGTGTGCCGAGAAAGTCCTACATGCTAATGAAGTCCACATGCCAATGAAGTCCTATATGCCAATGAAGTCCAATATGCCAGTGAGCTTTGCAAAAAAAACTTGAGCATGGACTACAACACCGGCTACTAATGGATTGGAGCACGAGGTTCATTGGCTCCTTAAACAGTGGCAACTCCTGTCTGTGTCTGTCGCTGTGGGTGACTAGTATAGCAGTTGGCACAGCATAACCAGGTACCGGCCATAATTCGGTCGTCATGAGCTCTAAATCCAATATCGGCTGTTTCCTACCCATTCTGAAAGCTAATACAGTGAGAAGTGCCTGCTTTAATTCTTTTGGTTGAACTCCTTGAATCTTCCATGGCACCAGGTGGGGTTCCATAAGCTTCTACCTGCAGGCGCGCGGGTACGGGTATATATACCGCTGTGTAGACACAGGAATACACTAAATCTACACCACCATCCAGAAACCCCCAGTGAACTTAGTCCAGACCAATTTTAATTAAAAATGTCTAAAGTGTTTTTCGATCTCACGCAGGCCGGCCAGCCTAAGGGCAGAATTGTCTTCAAATTGTACGACGACGTTGTGCCCAAAACCGCCGAAAACTTCAGAGCTTTATGTTCTGGAGAAAAAGGCAACTCCGCCAAATCAGGCAAGCCGCTCCACTACAAAGGATCCATATTCCACCGTGTCATCAAGGATTTCATGTGCCAGGGCGGCGATTTCACCCACGGGACGGGAATCGGCGGTGAGTCCATCTACGGCGAGAAATTCGAGGACGAGAACTTCCAGTTGACCCACGACAAGCCGTTTTTGTTGTCGATGGCCAACGCTGGGCCAGGCACGAACGGGTCGCAGTTTTTCATCACCACGGTGCCCACGCCGCACTTGAACGGCAAGCACGTGGTGTTTGGCGAGGTGATCCAGGGAAAATCGTTGGTGAGACAGTTGGAGCGGTGCGAGAAGGGCGAGGGCGACAAGCCAAAGGACGACTGGGTCATTGCGGACTGTGGCGAATTGCCCAGCGACTATACGCCGGAAACCGGGGCTCTGGCGGACGAAACCGGCGACATTTACGAGCAGGTTTTGGCTGACGACGACAAGGTGGACGTCAACAAGCCCGAGAGCGTTTTCGAGGCTGTTGAGTTCTTGAAGGCGTTGGGCACGAAGCTCTTGAAGGAGGGGAACGTCGAGAGGGCCTACGAGAAGTACATCAAGGGCACGGAATTTTTGGCTGACTTCCAGCCGGAGGATTTGCCCGAGGAGCAGATTAAGTTGAAGAACAGCTTGAATGTTTCGCTCTACTTGAACGCGTCTTTGGCGGCGTTGAAGTTGAAGGACGGGAAAAAGGCTGTTTCGGCTGCAACTGAGGCCCTCACTTTTGATGATGTGGACGAGAAGTCTCAGGCGAAAGCGTGGTTCAGGAAAGGGTCTGGCTATGTTCTTTTGAAGGACGAGGATAATGCACAGGCTGCTTTCGAGACGGCTTTGAAGTTTTCGCCAAATGACGCGGCGGTGTTGAAGGGTTTGCAGGATGTGAAGCAGCAGGCCAAGGCAAGAAAGGAGAAGCAGAAGAAGGCGTTCTCGAAGTTTTTTGCGTAAGCAGAGTAGCGGAGAGCTAACAGCGGAGAGCGAAGCTCGGAATTGTTTCATAATGAGCGGTACGGTTCAGTTTTGGAGGAGACCGCTGAGATTAGAAGGAGTCAAAATGCATGTATCATATGAAGAGGACGAGGTTCAGAAAAGAGTAGAATGTAAAAGTGAAATCGATGGTCATAATGAGTGGATAATTTCCAGAAGTGTTCTCTTGTTTTGTTGTTGTTTTCTTTTTTTTCTTGTTCTTTTGTGAGGATCTGAAGTAAGACTGTTCTATTACTGAGTGAGAGATTCCTGCTTCCCTCTTCCTCTTTTTCGCAGCCAAAACCCTCAACTCTCATACCCCAAGATTCATCCAGATCTCACCACACCATATTGTTATCAGACGTGTTTTCGCCCACAAGATTAATTTCTTTGCATTCCTTTCCTGGCTTCTCACCCCAAAAAATTACCAGTTCTCCGAAGACAAATCCCGGGCCGTTTGGCTCAGGGCACATGTTCACAGGTTTGTCCGACACCAACGTATCATGTTTGTCGAAAAAGAAATCGGTAGCCTCCAATTGGGCTCCCAATGCGATTTTACCGTCCATTCATATTATACTCCCAAGTTTCTCCATCTTCCTCTTTCCGTGTGTAGGTCAACCTGTCATTGTGAAAGGCAAAGTCCAACGCTGGAGTGCCCACTGCAAGAAAAAAAAGATTGTCATTTCGATGAAACTCAACTGTATTTAATATAACCCAAGGCTTTCCTGAAAACAGGCTTCTCTGTTTTCGAAACGGCAATCAATTGCACGGTCTCGCTCGCTGTTTCCAATACGAGCTTGATTTCCACACACGATTCATTGGGAGGAAAATTTCCCAAGCCACACAGGCATTTCCAATAACGTATGGTCCGCTGGAACGTCCAATGATGTAACTGCAAAGTGAGACACAATTGATGTGTGCAGTGCGCGAGTTATAGTTGCTACAGCCAAGTAGACCCTGGCAGTCAAGAAAAAAAAAACCAAGAAAAGAAAGACCAAGATGACAGATAACCGTCTTGGAATTTTTCGGTGTCGAAATCAAAATAGCTGGGAACTTAAAAGAAAATCTTTTTCAATCCCCAGATAGCAGCGTCTCTCTTTTTGCCGCCTCTGCCCATGTCTCACAGCAATGCAGGTCAATTGCTACTTATTTGCACCCAGTACAGACGCCATCGCTAGGCAATTTTATATATATATAGACCACTACGCCGGATTTTCACAGTCCAAACTTTCCTAGATCCTCAAGATGAGCGAAGAAATCAAGGCCATGCAGAGGGAAATCTCCCACTTGGAGGAAGGCAAACCTTTACCTAAGGACCCTTACGAGAGCAACACCAGCGGGTCCGAGACAGACTATTTCAACCAGAAAACCGAATATGACAAGCCCACGGATCTTGTGAATACGCCCAATCGAGAGGAAAACCAGAGAGAAAAGAAAACAGTCAGGACTCCCATGGAGGTGCCCACTGCAGAAAACAGACCGAAACCCATTCCCAGAAGATCGCTGAAAAGATACCCTGGAATTTGGCACGAGGACGGCAGGAGAGAACTCAGAGAAAAAGACTGCTACGAGTGCTTGGGCTACTGTTTCCCCACGTGGAAGAAATGGACCATCTTGTCGATCATTTTCGCAGTCCAGGTTTCCATGAACTTCAACACCAGTGTGTATCCCAATGCCATTCCGCTCATTTCCGAGCACTGGGGCATCGAGGAGCAGAAGGTTCGTGTGTCTCAAATGGTTTTCTTGGTCTCGTACGCTTTTGGGTGTGAGCTCTGGGCTCCCTGGTCGGAGGAGTTTGGTCGTTGGCCCATAATGCAGCTCAGTTTGTTTTTCGTCAACATCTGGCAGATCATGGGTGGTCTAGCACCCAATTTTGCAACTGTGGTGATTGCACGGTCCTTGGGCGGTTTCTCCAGTGCCGGTGGCTCGGTCACTTTGGGTATGACCGCAGATATGTGGGAGGCCAATGACCAAGGGTATGCAGTTGCATTTGTGGTGCTTTCTTCCGTGGGTGGATCGTCCATTGGGCCCATTTTTGGGGGACTCATGCAAGACCACCTCTCGTGGCGGTGGAATTTCTGGGTGCAGCTCATTTTTGGTGGGGTGGTGCAGTTTGCGCATTTCTTCGTTGTCTCCGAGACCAGACTGACGATTTTGGTGGACAGGGAGGCGAAAAAGAGAAGGGAGTCGGGCGAGGATAAGAACATCTACGGGCCCACGGAAATCCACGGGCACAACATCACTTTTAAGGAAGTGTTGCGGATCTGGAAAAGACCCTTTGAGATGTTCTTGAAGGAGCCGATTGTGCTCTGTCTTTCGTTGCTCTCGGGTTTCTCCGATGCTTTGATTTTCGTATGCATGGAGTCTTTTGCCTTGGTTTACGAGCAATGGGGGTTTTCCGCCACAGCTTGTGGGCTTGCTTTTATTCCCGTCATTGTTGGCTACTTCATAGCGTACGGCATACACTTGCCTGATGTATGGAGACAGCAGCACATCACACAAAAACACGGAGAGCTGGCCAGATTGGCCGAGAGAAGACTTCTTTTGCTTCTATACATCGCGCCGCTTGAGGCAATTGGTCTTTTTGGGTTTGCCTGGACATCCATGGGGCCTGTGTATAATCCGTGGATTGCGCCCATGATTTTCACCAGTCTTATCGCAATCGCCAACTTCAGCATCTACATGTCGACCATCGACTACATGGTGGCTGCATACGGACCATACTCTGCCTCTGCCACGGGTGGAAACGGTTTTGCACGTGACTTCTTGGCCGGTATCGCCACCATGTATGCCACTCCGATGTATACCAATATTGGTGGAAAAAGGCACTTACAGTGGGCCAGTACGTTATTGGGCGGGTTGGCGATTCTTGTGGCAATCCCAATTTACGTTTTTTACTGGAAGGGCCCGGAGATCAGGCGGAGATCGAAATTCGCCCAGACTTTGGCTGCGGACCGTGCTTTGAGGGGAGAAGTTTCAGATGACGAGGGCGAGGACATAGAACTGAGGGTGTAGAGACAAAACGAGCCAAAAGAAGACGAAGAGGGGTGTACTTAGAATATATATATTTATGAGAATTGAGTGAGATAAATTTAGTACAAAGGGTTAATTTATTTGACTTTTGCGGGAATCTGTCAGAGTAAATGGACATATTTTGCAGCCATAAAATTGGGGAGTGCGTAGTTAACTATGGTGGAGAGAAAGTGCCCGTGTTTATCGGCCCGAAGTGGAAAATCGAACCTTCAAAAACAAGTGTTGTGTGAAATCGGCACATCATTATGAGATCTGAGACCCCGATCATTATTTTTAGACTCCTGCTGTGCTTGGCGGATGGTTGAGTTTCAGTGAAGCCTTAACTATAGGTGTACGGATGTTTTGTGTGGTGTATGGGTTTTTGTCATTCTGGTGTACGGGTGTGTGATTTAACGTGTCTATGTGCATAATGCAATACAGTTCACAAACACGTCGTTTTCATTAATTGCTTCACTTGCGTTGTTCGCTGGCATCTTATTCCTAGAGTAGACAATGAAGTGATATTCATAGACTCGAATTGCAGCTTTGTGGTTCCTGAGCCATCTCAACATCTTATAAGCAGGAAATAGACAAGAAGAAGCTGAATAGAACAGAAATCGAACTTGTTATCAAACTCCCTCCAGATCATTTGATTTGACTAAGCTCAAACTGACCCCGTCTATCCGATATCTCTTCAGTTCCGTGCAATCCTTCTGCTCCTCCATTTGGCTGCAACTATATGCGTTGTAATTCCGTGATAATCAATGAAGAAAAGCAACTGACCTTGGATTTCTGGCAAAATTTTGAGACAGCTTCTTTCTTCATCTCTTTCTCCTTTCCTTTCGGTCAATTTTCTCAATTTCCATGCTCCACGTGCTGTCCCCTCCTTGCTCGGGTGCAATTGTGGTTTCCCGAGAACGCACATACCTGTCAGCTCGGGAAGTTCACTTTGGCTGAACAAACAAATTTGACCAGAATCCTTTTCATCACAAAAATGAAAAAGTCCACGTCATTTCTTTTCAATGAATCACATCGACTCTTCTGAACTTCTCTGTATCTTCCTCAGCCATTTTCTCGCAGCCTCTTTTCTCAATCGCGGAAATGCGTACCCCACATTTCAGGCCCCGCTTTGACACTCCCGATGACTAAAATTTAGAAACCCCAGAGAAACAAAAGTTGGCAGGAATATAAATAGAGTACTTCTCAAACACAACAGAAACCCATTTATTGATTCACACCTCAAAATCTTATAATCCAACCAGTATCGCCATGCCCTCGCCCTTGTCCTCTATCAAAAGATCCAAAACTGACGTGCTCATCGTTGGTGCTGGTCCATCTGGCCTCATGTGTGCTTTGTGGCTAGCTAGAGCTGGGGTGCCGTTCCGAATTATCGACAAAAGAAAAGACGACATTTTCCACGGCCAGGCCGACGGACTTCAGCAGGAGCAGTTGTCGATTTTGCAGCTGTTTCTGCACCCACTTTCAAACGTCCAGGGCCTCGAGACAATCTGGAAAAAACTGAACCATATGGTCGAAATGGGATTTTGGCTGCCTGACAAAGATGGTAACATCACACGCCTGGCCGTGGTTCCCGATCTGATCCCTGGTTTGGCCAGATTCCAGCAGGTAGTTCTTCACCAGGGCTACATTGAGCAATACTTCCAGAACTCTATTGGGGAGTACTCAGGGGGAGAAGCACAAGTCGAGAGACCGCTCTTGCCGATCAAAATTACTGTCTCGGAGGAAAAATTGGAGGATCCGGAAGCGTATCCCCTTGAAGTCTTGGTCAAGGATCTCAGTACAGACAGTGTGGAGACTGAGCAGTATGGTGGAATTGCCAATGGGCTCTACCGGCAATTTGACGGCGACCAAGATCAATTCTACAAAGATATTGAGCAAAATCCAGAAATCAGCACTGACTCATATGAAATTATCGAGGCAAAGTACGTTTTAGGCTCAGATGGGGCACACTCGTGGGTCAAGAAGCAAATGGGCATTCATATGGATGGAGAGTCCACCGACTATGTGTGGGGAGTGTTGGACATGGTTCCGGTCACCGATTTCCCCGATATCAGAAAGCGGTGTGCGATACACTCCAAGGATTCCGGGTCTGTGATGGTGATTCCCAGAGAGAAGGGTATGGTGAGATTGTACATCCAACTCAAGGAAGTGGAGAGAGACGCCAATACCAAGAGTCACTCGGAGTTTTTGGGAGGGAAGAAAGACGAGAAAATCAACCATAAGGGCAGAATCGACAGAAGCAAAATCACACCAGAGCTCATCCTCAAGTCTGCCCAGGAGATCTTCAAGCCTTACAAATTAGACATGGTCGACTTGGACTGGTACACGGGCTACCAGATCGGACAGAGAGTGGCCACCGAGTTCCACAAGCACCACAGAATTTTCATTAGTGGAGATGCGTGCCACACTCACTCACCTAAGGCTGGCCAGGGCATGAATGTCTCGATGGCAGATACTTACAACTTAGGTTGGAAGTTGGCCTGGGTGTGCAAGGGTTTGGCGAGTCCAGAAATTTTGAGGACTTATGAGAGTGAACGCATGACTGTAGCCAAAGGGTTGATTGCATTTGACCACAAATTGTCTCGGATGTTCTCGGGGAAACCGGTGATTCCAGGTGAAAATGTGGATGGCATTGACATGAAGGAGTTCCAGCAGGTTTTTGCAGACGGGAACTTGTTTGCCCTGGGCACAAATGTCGACTACCAGGAATCAGTGCTTGAAAAGAAAAGCGGAGATGCGATTTGTGTTTCTGAGTATGCGACGAAAATGCCAGTGGGAAAACGGTTCAGAACAACCAAAGTTGTCACTCACACTGAGGCCAGACCGGTGCATTTGGAAGATAGGGTGTTGAGCGATGGGAGATTCAGAATTTTAGTATTCTGTGGAGATGCTACCCAAGCGAATGTGAAAGATGAATTAAACCGAATTCAGAGGGTTTTGGACTCTGAATCCAATTTCTACAAGAGGTTCACTCCGCGCAACTCCTTCGAGGATTCTGTGTTTGAAATCCTAACAATCTACTCCAGCGAGAGAAAACAATTGGAGTTGACGGATTTTCCTAGCTTTGCGCGGCCAAAGGATTTCAAGGGCCGCACAGACTACTGGAAGTTGTACGCCGGTGTGGAAAATACGTACCATGAGGGCAAAGTTGATGCCTATGAGCATTTTGGCATAGACAAGGAAAAAGGAGCGGTGGTGGTGTTGAGACCGGACGGGTACGTTTCCTTGGTGGAAAAATTCAGCGTTGATTCTTTCGAGGTTATTGATGAGTTTTTCAAGGATTTTTTGCTTGAGCAGAGAGCTGTTGAAGTGAAGGATGTACTGATCAACGATACCGAGAGGTTTTTGCAGCCAATCTTGGGGGCCTAGAAGAGATGGTGGGGTTTATATGTGATCGACAAATATGTATAACCTTATTAGAATTTCAGATCAGTGAAACGACGTTTAGTTTTTTGAATATTGTATTTTTGACTCTTTAAGGATTATTCATGATTTTTCGTGCCACTTATTGAGAACCCCTCTTTTTCAGTGTGTGCGAAAGTGACATAAAATCAGCAAAACTGTCCTGACATCTAAAAATGAGCAATATGAGTGAAAATGAGAGAACGTGCAAAAAGAAAGAAGAATGATTCGGAGAAGAATCTCCACACCAAAAGTTAACTGAGCAGAGAAACAAAATTTTTACTGAGAGATTTTACATCAATCCCTTGTTCTTCTCACAGTCTTTTCGTTCCCGTGATTTGCACGGGGTCCGCATGACCAGTGGACCCACCTTAAGAATCCACTAATATTCTCCATAGTTCTTCAGTATGCCTTACACGAAATCAAAAATCTACTATAAATATCTCAATCCCAGCTCCCAAAAACTCATTATTTTCCTCCATGGCCTTGCTTCCTCACTGAATTATTTTTACGCGGTGGCCACCAGACTAAGCAAGAAATACGGCTGTTTGCTCGTTGACATCCCCGGGGCAGGAAGATCGTATGTTCCCGAATCCATCACCATTAAGGAAATCGGACTGATCGTTTTGCTGACTGTCGAGGAATTGGGCATTTCAGAGAAAAAATGTGTGGTTGTGTCACACTCGTATCTGGGGCTAGTAGTCAATTATTTGGCTGCAAAACACACCGACGAGATCAGAATTAGTGGGTCAGTTTTGATATCACCCATCCATCCGGCGAAGAGCTTGAAGGTGGATGTTGAGCAAATCATTGAAGATTTGAGGCTGGAGAGCGATATGGAACAGACTGCTGACGACGTTCTTGCGAGCTCCTTAGGGTCCAAATGTTCTGAGCTTAAGAAAGCATTTGTGCGAGAACTAGTCTTGAGACAGCCACCGAAAGGATACTTGGCGAATTGTGGCGCATTAGCAAGTGCCTGCTCCCACGAGGAAGAGTTTCGTTGCTTTTATTCTAAAAATGTGGCGCCAGCTCTTGTGATTCTGGGGCAAGAAGATGAGTATGCAGAAGAGAGCACGGGGATTGTGGCGAGTGCGTTGAAAAATAAGAAAGTAGTGAAATTGGACGGAGTCGGGCGTTGGGCAGCTATTGAAGATGACGAAAGGGTCTTGAAGGGGATCCAGGAGTTTTTGACCGACATGGGTTTCTGAGGAGGAGCTCAGCCAGAAAGTGGGAAGAAGAAAGAAACAATCTACATAAAATTTAAGAGAATAATGTCACAAAAATATTGCCACAACACAAAATATGATAAAATATATTTCACTTTTGTTTCGTTTCTTGTGGATCGTTCATTGTTCAGATCTCCCTGATTCTTCACTCCTTCTCTCTGAATACATACTTAATGTCACCAAAGAGTCTGTGGGGAACACATAAAACCACTTGAGCACACCAGATCCAACATTCACAATTCCGTCCTCGGAATTTGCAGGAATATAAATAACCGTACCTCTCCTTACATTTGTCTTTTGTCTGTGTATGGACATCTCGCCTTCGCCTTCCACTACGTAGTAGATCTCCGCCTGTGCATGTCGGTGTTTGCACAAAATGACCCGTGGAAGGAGGACACTCGGCGATTCCCGAGGTCAAGGTATGGGAGTTTGTGATTGGCTGGGAGATCAAGGTCTTCCATTTAACGATGCCGTACTCGTCGGTGGGGAAACCTTCCATCGGGCACGTCCATGAACTGCGCCCTGCGGAGGCAATTATACGCGGCATGGAACAAAATCGGCCCAAAATTTTCGAGATTTTCGGGCGGGATGTCGAGCTCCTGATATAGTTCGGTGCACCCAAAATAGATTCCGTTGCATAGCGTAGCGTAGTACATGGCCATCCAGTAATGGTAATTTCTCGGTGAAAGTTTCTGTAAGTCAGTTTCCAAGAAGTAAACGAGGACTTTCTCGTCCTTGTCAATGGCACACCAGAATTTCTCGTGCTCGGCCAT
The DNA here is from genome assembly GCA_030579155.1 of Sungouiella ecuadorensis. Lineage (NCBI taxonomy): Eukaryota > Fungi > Ascomycota > Pichiomycetes > Serinales > Metschnikowiaceae > Sungouiella > Sungouiella ecuadorensis. The sequence continues at coordinate 37,167 of JAKUAF010000031.1, read as the reverse complement.
GAACAATTTCGGCACAATTGCGTTGTGGATGAAATTTATATAGCAGCTGGCAAATCCACACAAGGAGTGAGAGTTGTGGCGAGTAATTCTGCTCATTACAGCTTTGAGTTGGCGCTCAAACTCAAAGCAGTTTGTTCCGGTCGTTTTTGGCCTTTAAACAATTTGGTCACCTTGATAAACCCAAAGGTGAGTCTCTCCATACAAGAGCGGATGTTGTCCACATTGTCGAGAAAATCCGGAGTCATCTTACTGAAATTTCTCACATTTTCAAATTCTTCATTGGCCAGAACGTAGAGTTTGTTATTTTTGATGGTTTTGACCTCATCTTTCCCACCGTTGGTTTCCTCTTCCCCTCCATCCCTCTCACAAGCACAATTTCCCGCTTGCAATCGGCGGAAGTTCCCTTTTTGGCACAGTTACCAGAATGAGATTGTCGCATTTGATTTTCCTCAAAGCGCACTGAACACACGCTTTTGGTGGTCGTTTTGTTTTTCGTACCCCCACCATACTGGAAAAACTGGAGATACAGAATCAGAAATGAGTTGAAAATCTCAACAAAACCAACCACGGAACTCAGTCAAGCAAATCACACAAACCATCCATCGAAGCAAAACAAATTTCATATACCTCTTTTTTTCCCCTTGCTTATTTCTCTTTTCCCAGTTCCCTTTACTTTATCTCTATTTCCACTCTCTCTTGCCCCATATTTCCGCGACTTATCTACAGTTTCTTATCGCGATTTTTCACAACATCCATAATCTAATATAAGGAAATATCCCCAGACCGGGTTGACACCATGACCTCTGCAGATCCGCCAAACAAAACGTGCACCAAAATACGAAAGAAGGCCTCGTTGGCATGCACAAACTGCCGGACCCGGAAAATCAAATGCAACGTTGCAGAACGCTCACCTTGTGACCACTGCACCAAACTCGACATTGAGTGTGTATTGCTGCACCAAGACAGACGGAAAGACCGGTTCAGAACGGAACACATGAATTCTCTCGAGCAGAAGTTGGCTCGCTACGAGGAGATTTTCAGGAAAATCAAGGAAAACCACACGTCGATGGCTGCCCTACTAGACAGCCTAGAGGGAGTCCAAGAACCGGCAGTCAAACCCGAGAAAATAGACGCCCAGGCAACCCCGCAGATGCTACAACCCAATTTGCTACCCATTTCTACCCCGCTCCTGATGAAAACTATAAATACGCCCCGCTCCCGCGTCGCCACACCCGAGTCGCCCCACACACACGAGAAGGCACTCCCGACGCGGGTCACGGGCCTCATGAAGGCCACCAACATCGCCAACGACGGCCGCTACTCCGTGCTGGTGTACGGACCCACCAGCGTGTACAACACGGAGTCCGTCTCGCAGAAGGACGACCCGCAATTCGCGCCCTCAGATTCGCTCTGCGGAGACCCCGTCATTGTCGAGTGCATCCAGCTTTTTTTCCGCTGGCAGTACCCGGACATGCACCTGTTTGTTTTTCGCGAGGCGTTCTTACTTGACTTCTTCAACCCGTACTCCGGCAACGTTTATGCGTCCAACCAGTTGGTGTATGCTGTGTGTGCAGTTGGTTCGCTGGTTCTGGAGGACGAGAGGATCCGGGAAATGGCGCAGGAGTTTTACCGGAAGTCCCACCTGCTCCTCATGCAGAACCTTGAGCTGCCGCTGGTTTCTTCGCTCCAGGCGTTTTTGCTTTTGGGGCTTTTTGACGTTTACAATGGCCGCAACAACTCGGGATGGATGCTTACCGGAGACGGGCTCCGGATGGGGTTCGGAATCGGATTCCACCTCAGTACCGAGAACTGGTCGGTGGGAAAGAACGAGCAGGTGAGCCATATCACCATCAGCGTGCGACTGAGAATCTTCTGGGGCTCGTTTATGGCCGACAGATTCTTGGGGCTTATTTTGGGGAGACCATCGATACTCAAAATGGACGACTCAACTATAGCAGAGTCCATCAACATGCCGGGCATCGAGACAATCGCCGACTACACGTACCCAGGTACCAAAGACTACGGGCGTGCCAACTACATCGACATTTCGAACCCGCTAAAAGCGGTGATTACACTAGTTAGCATCTCGGACGCCATGCTCAAGGAGTTGTTTTCAAAACCGGCGCACGGGAAGGAGAAAAAAATGACACAAAACAAAGTCGAGCTTCTAAAACGGTACAACGAGAAAATATTGGACTGGCGGCAGAAGTTGGTGCTGATTTTGCAGTGGGACCGCTCGACGTTGGCGAATTTCGGCCACGACCACACGAAAATGTTCATGCGGTACTTCTACTATATTGTGCTTTTGTGTTTGAACAGACCGTTCGTGGAAGTGTCCAAAAGTGAAGCCAGCTCGGAGGAAAGTGGAAATGCGCTCCGGATCTGCGAGAGCGCAATTGACGACTTGCATTTGGCCATGCTCAGTTTCGTGAAAAATCACGGCTTCAACCGGTGTCTGATTCTCATAGTGTACCTGTGTATTATCAGCATCTCGATTATCTTGTTGACGACGAGCGGCGGGAACTTGAGCGCCCGGCCGAAATTTGAGGAGTATTTCTTTGACTTCATGACGCTCTTGAATCTCTCGTCGAAAACATGGAAACTCAGCGAGATCTCGTACTGGAAGGTCAGAGCCACAATGCAGTCTGAGTTCAAATTGAACTACGAGGCGGAACTCTCAAAGTTCTTACAGCGGAAACAGGATTTGAGGGACCCCTTTCTTTTGCACGGGAATTCACTCATTTCCATTTCGGGTGAAGCCCATGAGGATTTGTCGCCCGAACTGACTAGGAACTTCTCCGACAACGAGTTCAAAAATATGATGGAGTTTGGAGGGTTTGGCGGGCCTCCGGTTTTCATGAACGCCGATTTGTCCGAATGGGGCAATTTCTTTCCTGAGATGGCGAGAGAACGGGAAAATTAGAGGAGCAAGAAAAGTGAGTTGAGTGAATTGAGTGAATTGAAAGTGGATAGAGATAAGACAAGAAGGTGGACAGAAGAATGGGCAAGTAAATCTCAGAAAGATGGACAGACTGGAATTGAAAGCGGAACTGAAACGGGAGAAAATTTTAGATGGAAAAATAGGAGGTTTTTCTGTAGAATATGGAGTCCACTAATATGGCGCAGTTGGACATGGACGTGCCGAGAAATTTGGGAACTACTGATTCCAAGACACAATCTCAGAGCAGCGATAAGTGAATGAGAGAAAAGAAAAAAAAGTCAAGTTTACTTTTTCGAGTCTGTTCATACCATTATCATTTCTTTTTTGTTCTCATTTCTATTTCCATCCTCCCTTCTTCTTCATTCCCAACGTTGCTTGTTCTCGCGCCAATCATCTGCACGAGAAGGATTCCCCAGGTTCAGCCGTGCGTTAATTATAGTTCCAGACCAGCCATTGAAAATCAACGTAAATCGGTGAAATTTTCAGACAGTCTCGATGACAATACCAAGAAAAGTCTAGATGTGGACGGATAGCGGAAGTGTTTTTACGTCCATTGTTATCGGTGGAAACCTATTTCCGTTTTTCTTGGCTGCGTTATCAGCTCGAGGTTGCGATACTGGTGAAAAATATAAGACCACGAGAAGACAGCCAGAAACACCAAAATAAAACTGAAAAGACAAGGAGTCTGACTGTCACAGACTCAGAGAGAAAAACATAGAGAATAAAGCAGATCTTGGCCTTTCTCCTGATTACTTTCCCATACTTCCAGGTACTACCTTCTCACATTCAATGACCGAGAAAGAGAAAACAGAAACCGTCTTGCTGGAGGTTTCGGAGTCGTACTCAATTCACGATGTTGAGCAGCTCCCTCCAGTTGACCCGCAGGCAGAAAAAAAATTGGTCCACAAGTTCGACTGGATCATTATGCCGCTTTTCTGCCTGGGCTACTTTTTCTCAGCTTTGGACAGGTCCAACATTGGAAACGCAAAAGTCGCCGGCATGGAGGAAGACTTGAGTTTGACCTCTCAGCAGTACTCCAATGCCGTTTCCATTGTGTATGCGACTTATTTGCCCGTGATGCTCCCTGGAGTGTGGATTTTGCGTTACTGCAAGAAACCCAGAATGTACATGGGCGGAATGATCATCTGCTGGTCGTTAGTTTCCATTTTCACGTTGTTTGTGCGGAGCTACCACCTGTTGCTTGCGGTGAGATTGCTCTTGGGGTTTTTTGAGGGCTCCTTCTTTAGTTGCATGACGCTTATTGCTACTGACTACTACTTGCCTACCGAATTAGGAAGGAGAACCGCCTACTACTTCGTGGCGCTGGCCCTTTCGTCCAGTTTTGGCGGTTTGGTCGCCACGGGCATCACCAACATCGAATCAGGTGCTTTAAGGCCATGGCACTACCTCTACTTGATTGAGGGCATTCTCTCCTTCATTTGCGGCTTGTGTGTGTTTTTCTTGTTGCCAGACGGACCTCACGCACTAATTCACACCGAGGAAGAAATGGCAGTGCATGAAAGCCGTGTGTTGAGACGCAAATTCTACCAGGGCTCCACAAAATTTGATAAGTTGGAGTTACTTTCTGCGCTCGACTTGAAATTGTGCTGTTCTGTGGTGATCCAGTTTTGTCAGGATATCTGCTTGTACGGATTCTCCACATTTCTTCCCTCCATTTTGAAATCGGGCTTGGGGTTCGATTCCTTGCAGGCGCAATACTTGACTGTTCCCGTGTACATGTTGGCCGGGTTTTCGTACTTGTGTTTCGCCGAATTCTCTGACCGCAAGAAGACCAGGGGCCCGATTATTGTGTTGAACAACGTTTTTGCAATCGCTGGATACATCATCTTGCTTTCGGTCGATAAGGCGGGAGTGAAGTATTTTGCGTGCTACTTGATCTGCTTGGCTCTCTACATTGGTCCGGGACTAAACGAGACCTGGATTGCCAGTAACACTGCGCCAGCTTTCAAAAGAGGCTCGTCAATTGCAATCAACCAGACTTTGGGCAACATCGCAGGTGCAGTGTCTCCACAGGTGTACGTGCACCCACCAGAGTACCGGTTGGGTCACTTGTTCACTTTGGGGTGCTTGGTTGTGTCATCTCTTACTGCCATTGGGTGCACTTTCTATTTGAAGAGAAAGAACAGGATTCACCGCGAGATCGTGGAGTCTGGAGTAGATGACCGGAAACAGAGGAGGAAGACAGGTGACGATGCCCCGGAATTCACCTTCCTCACGTGATAAGAATAGACTGCTATAAGAGTAGATTGTTGTAAGAATAGACTATTTTGGAGAACTTGGAGAAATTTGTAGAAGTGAGAAATGCTGGAAGTGAGTATTTTGCGGTTGCGAAAAGTGAGAAAAATTATGCCCAAAAGAGTAGAACTGGGATCACATGATGGAGTCGGAAAGTGCAATAAAAAAGAAACAATGGAGATAATAATGTCTTTCTGGTTACCTCTTTTTTGTGAATTTCCTGATGTTATCCATTTCTGTGTCAAATCTACAGTTTCCAGTGACTCCTCCATCCAATTCTGCTTAGTATGGGGCACACCTATGAATTCTCAAAACTCATCAAGGTCGGCCAATCCCAGTAAATTTACAAAAACGAACAAATCATACTTTCCCTCTATTTTCTTCTTCCAACTACGGAGACTCAGTTTCCCGTCGGTTCAGATCTCTGGCTTACTAATCTGTATCGTTATCGCGGATATAGTTTTCCGTCGACACACACCACCATCAATGTAAAGAAATTCCCCAAGAAAAAGCACTTTTCGAGATAGAAGAAAAAACCTCCTCAATTCAAAAAAAAAACGATCAGAATTAAATAATATCTATAAAAACGAAAACGACTTTCACATTATCAGACTTTTCCTCTCCCTCTTTTTCCTCATTATCCTATCTTTCTATCTGGCCGTCCCTGCATGGTCCAACGCATTTAGTTTTCCGCTTATCTGTACATATATAAACCACCCAGCACGGAGATTATCAACAAACTCTCCTAGCATCCAAAAATCAGATTTTCAAGATGACCATCCCGGCTACTCCTTTCGAGTTCAGACAATACTGCAAGACTGAACAGCACACCGGCCAGACTGGCGGATACTGTCCTGGGTACGCGCAGGCGAACTTGGTGATCCTACCAGGAAAAGCAGCAGCGGATTTTGCCGACTTGTGCATGAGAAACCCGGCGCCATTGCCGCTTTTGGGCACAACTCCGATTGGAGATCCCACGAAAATTGACAACAAGAATATTTTGGACGACGAAGAGTTTGATATCACTACAGACTTCCCCAAGTATACTGTATGGGAGAAGGGCCAGTTAATTGACACAGTCACGAATATCAAAAAGTACTGGGACCGCAAAAGTCACGTGGGTTTCCTCATTGGGTGCTCTTACTCGTTTGAAAACGCCCTAGCCAGGGCCGGGTTACCCGCCCGCAACTCGATGGCTGACAAGACTGTTTCCATGTACTTGACCTCCAAAAAGTTGGACCCTGCAGGAATGTTCACTGACTGCTACTACGTGGTAAGCATGAGACCATACAAGAGGGAGGACGTGGAGAAGGTGCGTGCGATTACCAGAGAGTTCAGAAGAACCCACGGTGAGCCCGTTGACTGGGGTTACGAGTCTTTGAAGAGATTGGGGATTTCCGACTTGTCCAAGCCAGACTTTGGGTTGCCCACGGAGATTGCCGAGGACGAGGTTCCTGTTTTCTGGGGCTGCGGAGTGACTGCACAGGTGGCAGCGCTGACTGTGGCAGGGCAAATCGAGGGCTTGACTTTTGGGCATGCGCCAGGACACATGTTGGTGTTGGACATCAAGGACGGCGATGTGGTGCAATTAAAGTGACACCGACAGCGCAGCTGGAGGTGTAGAACCTTCAATATAGCAGAGCAGGGCTCGAGGGAGATATCGAATATGAAATCAATGTATTGTGATAGAATTACTGAGAGACTAGAGCTGCAGTGAGAAACATTATCAATGGCAACACGATGACACTTTCTGAACTTTTTAATTTCTGTTTTCTGTGAAGCCTCGTAATTGTGCTTTGGGTGCCCAGTCCTGAGAATCTGTTCCCTTATTTTGCGCCTTTTCGCAGCCAAAGGGACCACACTGAATCCTTCCGAATCTGAAGAGCAATAAAATAGTAAAGTCAAGGGATTCCGAATGTCAACTACACCTCCCCATATCCGGCTGATCAGTTTTTCTTCTTTTTTCTTCTCCTTCGAGTCCAATCTCCATGAAAACACAATGCTACTTCCACAACAATAGACCACATTGTTGCGCGCGGCAATTTTGCAGCTCACCGAGGAGTATGCAATGGCACCCCTGGCGTTGATGACGAGCGGCGCAAAGTACTTGGTCACGTAGATGTAGCCGAGCAAACTCAAGTTGTAGAAGTCCGCCAAGTCACCGTCGTCGAAGTCATGGCCAGCGGCACGGTAGCCCACGCCGGCGTTGTTGTAGAGAACATCCGAGGTTTCGCCGCTAGTGGCCCCCTTGAAAAACTCCACGGCTTTTTTGATCTGGTTTCTGTCGGTAATGTCTAGCGCAAGCGGAATGACACCCAATTTCTCAAGGGGCTCCATGGCCGTCAGAGTCAGCTCTGGCGCTCCGCCAGAAACCTTGTAGCCTTGTTTCGAGAATTGAGCAGCCAAGCTATAGCCGATTCCCGAGGAGGCGCCAGTGATCAAAGCGTATTATGTTTCAATTTTTTTTGTGAGTAGTTGGTAAGGGTTTTCAAGTGTGGCTGCGAAACCGCCACTCATTTTTTTTGGCCAATTTGCGTCTGGACATACCGGTTGCGAGCCCCGCGCGGATAAAATTTTAGAGCGCATTCAGAAATGAAAGCTGCAGATAGTACGGCGAACATGAGGTCTGAATATCTTCCCACAGTGTCAAAAATTTAACACCAACTTCCTTCAAAAAAAGAAAACAGATCCATCTTTTTCCTCCTCGTCTCTTGGTTTCATTGTGCGCCCCTACATCTCACGCCGCAAATGTGTGAGTTTGTTTTGGTGGCACCCGTGGTAGCAGAGGACATTCTGCAGAACAACACACATAATAAGTAGACCACAAATATTCTTAAAGCGAGACAATAGGAAAATCTGAACAAGATGAATTTGACAATGAGAGTTACAAATAAGTCAATGTAGAAACTTCCGCATGGGGAAATAACCTCGGAATCTGAGCCACACCTGTAAATGTCTTTTGACTCTTCATCATCTCTCCATACCGTCCACTGGAGCTTGCAAAGTTCTTGTCGAAGATCGACTTCGCTGTTGGAAAATCTCCAAAACCCACTTTCTCGTCCAATTCAATTAAGTGTAGACAGATCAGCTCAAAATATGTCAGCCCAATAAGATCGAACCCATACTCTTATGAAATCAATCCTGTGTCGTGGGTGGAGCTCCGCAATTGACAACTGTGCACTGACAAGGTTTTAGAGTTTTTGCGTCCATTGGCGCGTCCAGCGAATCTTGCACTGCCGATAAGCTTGCACAAGAGTGAGACGAGCGGATCTCGCGGAAACTTACTTCCGGCCTGTACTTGAACCCTTGAGTCCAGGGAAATGCTTTTCCGGCCTGCAGACTGCCCTCCAGAAGTTCCCAAAGTTACAGGGCTTCATACTCGCGGATTTAGGTTTCCGTCCACGAGTCCACCTTATAATAAGATGCAATTCTGCTGATTCCAGCCCAACCACATAATTTTCATCATGGGCTACCGTATTGCTATCGATGTATGTTTTCAAAAACCAACAACAACTTTCAAGACCCCAAACTAACCACAGCGTGGTGGAACCTTCACCGATTGCGTGGGAAACCCAGGCACAGGCAAGCAGGAAGACGACGTCATCCTCAAATTACTTAGTGTGGACCCTGCCAACTACCCAGATGCTCCTCTTGAAGGAATCCGTCGACTTTTGGAGAAATTGACCGGGAAGCCCATTCCCAGAGGCGAGCCTTTGGACACTTCTAACATTGAGTACCTCAGAATGGGAACCACGGTGGCCACCAACGCTCTTTTGGAGAGAAAAGGCGAGAGATGCGCCTTGATCACCACGAAGGGCTTTAAAGATGTTTTGGAGATTGGAAACCAGACCAGACCGCACATTTTCGACTTGTCCATCTCTAAACCAGAGGTTTTGTACGAGACCGTGGTCGAGATCGACGAGAGAGTCACGCTCGAGGATTACATCGAGGACCCAGAGAAAAAATTGTCCCAGCCAAACGGAGACGACTTGGTGTCCGGGTCTTCCGACGAGATTGTCAGAATTCTCAAAAAGCCAGACGTTGAGCTGATCAGATCTGCCTTGGAGCTCGTTTACGCTCTGGGCATCAGATCTATCGGCGTTTGCTTGATGCACGCATACACGTTCCCCGACCACGAGAGACTTGTTGGCGAGATTGCGCAGGAGATCGGATTCACCCACATCTCGCTCTCGTCGGCGCTCAGTCCCATGATCAAGTTTGTCGCCAGGGCCAACTCGTCCATTGTCGACGCATACTTGACCCCAGAGATCCGCAAGTACTTGTCGAGTTTCGAAGCAGGCTTGAAACACGGGTACTTGGCCAAGGACAAGCAGAACGGCGTCAGATGCCACTTCATGCAGTCGGACGGTGGGCTTGTGGAGGCCTCGTCCTTTTCGGGGCTCAGGGCCATCTTGTCAGGCCCAGCTGGCGGTGTGGTCGGCTACTCGGCCACCTGCTACAACCCAGACAACAAGATTCCGCTCATAGGATTTGACATGGGCGGCACGTCCACTGATGTGTCGCGGTATGGCGAGGGCAAGTTCTACCACGTGTTCGAGACCGTGACTGCGGGCGTGACCATCCAGTCGCCGCAGTTGGACATCAACACCGTGGCTGCAGGCGGTGGCTCCATCTTGTCGTACAGAAACGGGCTCTTCTACGTGGGGCCTGAGTCTGCCACCTCCGAGCCGGGCCCTGCTTGTTACAGAAAGGGCGGGCCCTTGACCGTCACCGACGCCAACTTGTTCTTGGGCAGATTGTTGCCAGAGTACTTCCCCAAGATCTTTGGCCCCAACGAGGACGAGGGCTTGGACGAGAATGTCACCAGAGAGAAGTTCTTGGCGTTGACCGACGAGATCAACAAGTCCAACCAAGACATGCAGCCCATGACACCCGAGCAGGTCGCCTTTGGCTTCATCAAGGTCGCCAACGAGACCATGGCCAGACCCATCAGACAGTTGGCGGAGGCCAAGGGCCACGTGACGTCTGCGCACAGATTGGTGTCTTTCGGCGGTGCCGGTGGCCAGCACGCCGTTGCCATTGCCGAGTCGTTGGGCATCAAGACCATCTTGATCCACAGGTACTCGTCGGTGTTGTCTGCGTACGGCATGGCGCTCGCTGACGTGGTCGAAGACGTGCAAGAGCCTTCGTCGTCTGTGTTGGACGAGAGCACCAAGAGCTTCTTGGAGAAGAAGTTGGGCTCGCTCAAGGACCTTGCCAGGAGCAAGTTGAACGCCCAGGACATCTCCAACAGCGACATTGTGTTCGAGGAGTACCTCAACTTGAGGTTTGAGGGTACGGAGTCGGCGATCATGGTGCCCAAGGGCGAGAACTGGGACTTCTTGCAGAACTTCTTGGAAATGCACAAGCGTGAGTTTGGCTTTGTGTTCGAAAAGAAGGTCATGGTGGACGACGTGCGCGTGAGAGGCATTGGAAAATCGCACTTAGAGAAGGAGGCCAGCATTGACGAGCAGATCGAGACCTTAACTGCGAACAACGCCATCTTCCCGCCTTCCAAAGACTCTGTTAGCTTCACCAAGGATGTGTTCTTCGAGAACGGCCAGGCTGCCACTCCAGTTTACAGGTTGGAGGACTTGAGTGTGGGCACCAAGATCGAGGGCCCCGCCATCATTGCCGACGGCACGCAGACCAATGTGATCCCACCTTCTGCTTCCGGTTTGCTCCTCAAGAGCCACTTGGTGGTTACCATCGAGGAGTCGGGCGGCTCTGCCGGCTCGGCCGAGTCCAAAAAATCGTCTGGTGCCGTCGACCCGGTGCTTCTCTCCATTTTTGGCCACAGGTTCATGGACATCGCTGAGCAGATGGGCACCGCGCTCCAGAAGACCTCTGTGTCGGTGAACGTCAAGGAGAGACTCGACTTCTCGTGTGCGCTCTTCGACGCCGATGGCAACTTGGTCGCCAACGCTCCTCATGTGCCCGTGCATCTTGGATCTATGTCCACGTGCATTAAGTTCCAGGCCGACCATTGGAAGGGCCGCCTCAAGCCCGGTGACGTTATTGTCACCAACCATCCATCTGCAGGCGGCACCCACTTGCCGGACATCACCGTGGTCACGCCTGCCTTCGAAAAGGGTGAAATCATCTTCTATGTGGCGTCCAGGGCCCACCACTCGGACATCGGCGGTCTTTTGCCGGGATCCATGCCTCCCATCTCGAAGTTCTTGATCCAGGAAGGCGCGGCGATCCACTCGGAGTTGTTGGTATCGGGAGGCGAGTTCCAGGAGGAGATGATCACCAAGTTGCTTTTGGTGGAGCCCGCCAAGGAGCCAGGCTGCTCGGGCACCAGAAGATTGAGCGACAACCTCAGCGACTTGAAGGCGCAGATTGCAGCCAACCAAAAGGGAACGTTGCTCATCAGCAAGTTAGTCGACGAGTTTGGCTTGCCCACCATCACCAAGTACATGGGCGCCATCCAGGACAACGCCGCAGAGACCGTGACCACGATGTTGAACCGCATCTTGGAGAGATTCGGCAGCGAGTTGCAGTGCAAGGACTTCATGGACGACGGGTCGCAGATCTCGCTCAAGGTGTCCGCGAGCGATGAGGGCAAGGTGGTGTTTGACTTCTCGGGCACAAGCATGCAGTCGTACTCCAACATCAACGCGCCCATGGCCATCACCTACTCGGCCATTATATACTGCTTGCGGTGTCTCGTGGACGAGGACATTCCACTTAATCAGGGCTGCTTGCGCCCGATCGAGGTGATCATCCCGCCATCGTCACTCCTCAACCCGGACGAGGGCTGTGCTGTTGTGGCCGGCAACGTGTGCACGTCGCAGGTCATCACGAGTGTCATCTTGAGTGCGTTCCGCGCGTCGGCCAACTCGCAGTCGTGCTGCAACAACTTCACCTTCGGCGTGGGTGGCAACGACGCTGACGGCAACTATGTACAAGGCTTCGGCTACTACGAGACCATCGCCGGCGGCCACGGCGCAGGCCCCACGTGGAACGGTATCAACGGCGTGCACACCAACATGACCAACACGCGGATCACCGACGCCGAGGTGTTTGAGAAGAGGTACCCTGTCATTTTGAGAGAATTCAGCATCAGAGAGAATTCTGGCGGTGACGGTGCGTTCAAGGGTGGCAACGGTGTGGTGCGTGACATTGAGTTCCGTGTTCCTGTGATGGCGTCCATTTTGTCCGAGAGAAGAGTGATTCCTCCACACGGAATCGAGGGTGGATCGGACGGAGAGAGAGGCACCAATATCTGGATCAGACTCCTCAAGGACGAAGAAGGCAACGTCATCGGCACCAGAGAGGTCAATGTCGGCGGCAAGGGCACGGTGCCAGCGCAGACTGGCGACAGATTCATCATCAACACCCCAGGTGGCGGAGGATATGGCGCACCCACCGGTACCCAGACCTCGGGCCAGGTGAAGAAGCACCCAATGTTTGCAGGCGCAGGCAGTGTGGCGAGCAGAGCCACTGCTGCACTCACCAACTAGAATTGTTAATAGAACGAAAAGCTGAAATGTTAGTGGTTAATAAATTCATACTTTTGTAATTGCAAAATTCAGGCACGGTGAGTCCAGCAAGACATTGTGCCACCTCCTGAGAGCCCCACACCTCACAATGTACCTTCGTACCTACAATGTCGAAACGACTCATGATAAATTAATATATAAGTCGTGAAGGATTCACACTTTAAGAAATGAATATAGTATCTGCCAAAAAGACAATTTAGCAAGTGCGCAATCTGCCAGTCGGTGGAATTAGTTGGCCAAAAAAACAAAAAACAAAAAAAAGACCAGCTTTATGGCACACCCAATGAGTGATGTTATGAATGTAATGGCAGCCTGCTGCCAAACCTCAAGCGCTCATCAAGTAAAGACGGATTCTCCTTGTTAGCAGATTCAGCAAAAAGCAGTCATAAGAAGAAAGTGGTCGATTGCGCGAAGTAGAAAAAAGTGGGGACTGGTATTTATATATTGGAAATTTTTGAAAAGCCTGCAGCGGCTATGCCCGTTAGAAGGGCCAAAAATAAAAACCAAGGGCAATATATAATGTATGATCGGTCTTGATACTTATATGCAGACAAAGATCACGGCAGGCTGCAAATTCGCAGATTTACGTCCATATGAAAGTGTGACTGAGATTTCTTTCGAATTGCAAAACTTTCTTTCTTATCAACTCCTCACAGATTTGGTTGACTTGTAATAATTTTGAAAGTACACACTCAGCAGTGGATCAGGAAAGTAAATTGAGAACAAATAGATAAGCTGGAAGATCCAAAGAATACCAGAAGTGGCAGAAATTATATGCCATTTGCGTGGCCGAATTATAATTGTCTTCATTGATAAGTTTCGTTTTAAGGGGAAATTGGCCGGTTTAAATACATTGACAGGACCGTTTTGCATATTCCCCTTACCTATTTTGCGCTCTGTTATGTAAAATGCGCATTAGTGGCGCGTCTGAATCAATGGCATGAATGGTATACTCGCATGATTTTCACAATTTCTAAATGAAAAGAAATTAAGAGTAGTATTTCAAAAAAATTAGCGTCGTTACTTTAACGCTATATGTGCTCATTGCAAAGATTTTCTTGTCTTTTTCATTCGCACTACAGGATTTTTTGACTGCAAATCCCGCCCCCCTACTATTTAAACCTGACATCCCCACATATTTCTACAAAAAAATCTCAACTACTTCTATTCTGTATAATTAAAATCTCTATCTCCTCTCTATTCCTTCATCTTTCCCTTTTTCTTTTTTTTTACAAACCCTCACTATAGTGTCTGGCACCATCCAACGCCTGGAGTCTAGCGGCTGCTTGCTCACTGGTCAAGTCTCTCTGGGCCTCCCCGAGCATTTCAAACCCAACACAGAATTTTTTGACCGTGGCGGATCTCAAGAGCGGCGGGTAAAAGTGGATGTGGAACCACGAGATCTCGATGTCCTGGTCACCGGAAAACGGCGCCTGGTGGATCCCCATGGAGTATGGGAACGACGTGCTGAAGAGGTTGTCGTACTTTGTTGTGATATCCTTCAAGATTTCAGCCAAATCGGTCTTGTGCTTCTCGCTGAAGTCCTGGAGTGATCTCAAGTGTTCCTTGGACACAAGCAACGTCTCAAAGGGCCAGAGTGCCCAGAAGGGAACAACAACGATGAAGGAGTCGTTCTCGCACACAATTCTGGTTTGCTCCGCCAATTCCAATGCCACATAGTCGCTGAGCAAATGGCTGCCGTTTTCACGGTAATATTTGCCCATGTTGCTGATCTCCTTGGCGACCTCGGTGGGCACAACATCCAAGCACCACGCCTGGCCGTGTGGATGCGGGTTGGAGCAGCCCATGGCAGAGCCCTTGTTCTCGAAGATCTGAATGTACTTATAAGGCGCTTTTCCCGAGATTGCCTCTGCTTTCGTGTCCAAGTAAAGTTGCTGCCAGGCATCCACGACATCTTTGATTTCAGCCAGTTCCATGAGGGGAAGGGTCAACGCATGGTTGGGGCTGAAGCAAATGACAAACGCATTTCCCTTCACGCTGCTAACTTTAAACAACTTCAGCTTGAGTTTGTCGATCTCGGTGATTCCCGTGGATGGAACATAGTCTGGCTGGTTGAGCTGGACGGCTGGGAAGTCGTTGGGGAATATGTACGTGGATTCGTACTTGGGGTTCACTTTGTCGGTTGCACGTGCGTTTCCAGGACACAAGTAGCACTTTGGGTCGTATGTTGGCGACGTGTTCTTCTTGACATCTTCCTGGGCTCCTTGCCACGGTCTTTTCGCTCTGTGTGGGGAACAGAGCACGTAATCGCCGGTTAGCGGGTTTAGTCTTCTATGGGAGTGGTCGGAAAAATTGAACTCGGACATTTTTGATGGAGAATGAGCTTGGTTGGTGACCCAGCGGGACTCATTTTGAATGGGGACGAAGTCAACGTGACGCTGGTGGATGGTTGAGAGATCCTGGTTCGGGGGGTGTGGATAGGATGTCGCACATTATGCATACGAATGCGGGGGTGCTGAGGCACTGAGCGCTAATCCATGTTACATTCTGGCCCTCGCTTCCCCCGCCGCTTATTCCCCTAGCTAAAAACATCCGATTTGCCGTCACGTCATCACCCACTAAAAAATTACTAAGTTGGTGGAGTGCTGCATCCCGTGCAAAGGCCAATGCAACCCCGGGAAAAACGCATGCACGGACATGCAGGTGGCCAACACTGCGTCAGGTGTCGCCATTTGTTCCGGTCCACCGTCTCCTGGCAGGATCCCCGGTTCCACTAAAAATCACATTGTTTTTTCCAATGTCCGTTGTCATAAGCCCATGAAGATTATTGTTGCCGGAGGCGCCGGGTTTATGGGCTCGCATATGGTGGATTATCTTCTAGCCCATTATTCCGACTGCACCGTTGTGTGTGTGGACAAACTCAGCTATGCGTGCCATTTCCTGATTGAGAATTTGTTCCAAGCCAAATCCTATCCCAATTTTAGATTTTTCCAGCTAGATTTGGCCGAGAGCTTCGAAGAATTGAAAGAGGTGGTTTCTGGTTCTTCTGCCGTGATCAATTTCGCAGCAGAGACTTGCGTGGATCTGTCATTTCAAGATCCAAGATTTTACGTCACCAATAACGTCTTGGCCACCCTGAACTTGCTAGAGTGCTGCCGAGAGAACCTTAAATCGCATCCGGAATTGGCCGGCAATTTCCACTACATCCACATTTCCACTGATGAAGTATACGGAGAACAAAACGATCACACTTCTGTGGGCGAAACTTCCATTTTGAATCCGTCCAATCCGTACTCCGCCACCAAGGCCGCATGCGATCTCATTATCAACTCCTATGTCCACTCGTATAAATTGCCCGTGACAATAGTGAGACCGAACAATGTGTACGGCTTGCGGCAGTTCCCGGAAAAACTTGCGGCTGTGACGCTTGAGGCATTAAAGAACGCAGACCAGGAATCCGGGTTGGCTGAAGCTGAAAAAATTCCGATTCATGGCGACGGACGCAATTTGCGACGCTACTTGCATGTTTCTGACTTTGTCAATTCTGTCGACACAGTCTGGACATATGCAAGGCGGATGTCTCAGACTGGCGCTTTTGTTAGTGGAGAGATTTACAATGTTGGCACGGAAGATGAGATTTCGAACTTGGAGCTTGTTGGAAAACTTGTTGCCGTTTACTGGGAGCAGAAATTCGGTGGTGCTGTTGAAGTGCATAGATTGGTCAAGTTTGTGGAAGACCGTGACTACAACGATGCACGCTACGCCACTGATTTGGGAAAGATTAGAGGTATTGGATGGGAACAGAAATGCACGCTTGATGATGGAATACGGGAGTTGGTGAAACTGACCATAAGTAACGAATAATGAAAAGAGCCCCAATGGGACCACAATATCCATGAAAAGAGCCCCATTATAGACGAATTAGATTCATTATCTATGAACTTTTGCTAATCTCGATGATCCCCAGATCATGTTTTTTTTTCTCTCTCATTCCTCAAGAAAAGGTGTATGTCAGCCTTGAGCCGTACGTCTCTCCCTTGTGCAACAAAACCTGGCTCTCCCATTTTGCATGGTTGATTGCATCCACGTACCGCGCAGCCTCGATTGCAAATCCGCATCTTGGCTCAAACCCAGGGGTACTCACACCGTCTCCAGTGTAAAACTGGAAAGTTGGCTCGGTGGTGGAAAGCTGGATGCCAATATGTGTTTTTGGGTTTTTCGCCTCGAATGCAAACTTTTCAGGCAAGTTTCTTGTGTCCAACTGAAACTTCTCCTTCTCAAGAACAAGACAGTGGTCAAATTTATCCTCAGAGGTGAGAGTCAAACCCGTGAGCAACTTTTCTGAAAATTTTCCAAACTCTTCAGTGGGGATGAGTTGCTCGTCAACATCCAAGTACTCGTTGGTGGCAGTTCTCACCACTGTGCCTTCAACTGTGGGAGCATCAGAAACTGTGAAGTAAGAGTGGTTGGTCAAGTTGACTGGAGTTGCGCTGTTTTTGGAAGATTCTGGGATTTCAGCCAGAAACTCAATTGCAAGCGAGTTCTCAGTGACAATAAACCTCACGTTGGTGACCAAATCAGCCGGATAACCGTTTTGGCCGTCTTTCTCCACAAACACAAAATCCAAAAATACAGACTTTCCGGTACTCTTCACGACTGGCCCCAAAAAGAGATTCTTATCGAAACCATCGACGCCGCCATGCAAGGCCGTGACATTTCCCTCGTTCAATGCAAGCTGGAACTCTTCCTTGCCGATTTGGAAACTTCCACTGTCAATTCTGTTGGCGACTCTGCCGATGGTTGCACCAAAGTACGGGTTGTCTTTTCTTTTGTACTCTAAGAGAGTTTTGTAGCCACACGCCAAGTTGTGGCCCTTCCAGTTGACGCTCTGAATGCTCGCTCCATAGTTAAGCAAGCTGACCTCCAATTCCCCGAGTTTCACCGTGTGCTTCCTGCTTTCGAAGTCTTTCTCATCCTTGCCATCCCCAAACTTCTCCCACAGGTAATTCTCAACCTGGTACCCGAACGGATTCTCTGTGGTCCATTTCCACAAGTCCCTGCATGCATCATCAATGCTGAGTTCGGTTTTCCATTTGAGTTCGGTGTTTGCTCTCGTTGGGTTTGCTGTCAAGTTCACCACATCGCCAGATCTCCTTCCAACAACCTCATACGGCAATTCACGCCCGACAGCTCTACAGAAAGCGTGGAAAACATCAAAAACAGTCAGCCCTTTGCCTGTGCCCAAGTTCCATTCCCTGAAAAGTCCATCTCCCTCGATATTTTTAAGGTATTTCAAGGCTGCAATGTGGCCGCGGGCCAAATCCACAACGTGGATGTAATCTCTGATGGGCGTGCCGTCGTGGGACTCGTAATCGTTGCCGAAAACGGAAAGTTTCTCTCTTCTGCCAATGGCCACCTGTGCTAAGTATGGAAGCAAGTTGTTGGGGATTCCTAGTGGATCTTCGCCAATAAGACCCGATGGATGTGCGCCAATCGGGTTGAAGTAGCGCAAAATGGCGGTTTTCCACTGTGGATCGGATGTATAGATGTCCTTCAAGATGTTTTCAATGACAAATTTGGTTTTTCCGTATGGGTTGGTCGGATCGTTGGGACAGTGTTCTGGGATCGGAATCATGTTCTCAAATCTTGTAGCGTCGCCGTAAACCGTGGCCGACGACGAAAAAACAATCGTTCTCACGCCAAATTTGCCCATCACCTTCAACAAATTGATGGTGCCGCCAACATTGTTCTCATAGTACTCCAAGGGAATTTTGGTGGATTCCCCCACCGCTTTCAACGCAGCAAAATGGATCACTCCGGAAATTGGAAACCGGGCGAAAACTTCGGAAAGCCCTTCGAAATCCGCAATGTCGACCTGGAAGAACGGAACTTTCTGCTGCACGATGTACTCGATTCGGGCCACAGCGTCGTAACTGGAGTTGACCAAATTGTCCACCACGACAACCTTGAATCCATGCTGCACAAGTTCCACCACGGTGTGCGAGCCAATGTAACCTGCGCCGCCTGTGACAAGGATATACGACATGACAAAAAAGTTTTTCTGTTTTTTTTGGAAAAAAGTGTTGATCTAATAGAAAATCGGAATCATGGTGATTTCCATATTAAAGGCGAGCCAGTTGGGGGTTCCGAAACGAGAAGGGTAAGGCCACTGGCATGCATGCGCGTTAGCAGCACTGGTCGTAACTCCGCGTTTTTGTAGTGGCGCATGCAGAACCGCCATGCATGTCTCCGAGTGCTTAGCTCGAATTATCCGGGGTTGCGGACGTGCCGCGTATCCGTTTAAACAGCTGGTTGGAGAACCTAAAAAATTTTCCGTTGCTCCCGCTAGCCCCGTTCCTGGGAAAATAACCTGCCACGACATGCATGAGCACGCAAACTGCAGCACCGCATGAAGGAACCCACCTCACTCCACTACTCCACAGATGCACTTCGGGAATCCCCATATTAACGTGTGCCGATCCAATGTGATGCTGAAACTACCACAGAATTCATGGCTTTGGTTCCGACCGTGAAAGATTTGGCGTTCTACACGCACCCAGAAACTCAAGCCAAAAGATACGCCGATGTGGAGAGCAGGTTCAGGCTGAAATTTGGCGTGGAGCCGGAATTCTTCACCAGAGCGCCAGGACGAGTCAACTTGATCGGCGAGCACATTGACTACTGCAACTTTCTGGTGTTGCCTATGGCCATTGAGGTCGATGTGATTGCAGCAGTTTCTTCCTCGAAAAATAACGTGGTGCTGATTTCCAACACCGACCCGAAATTCGCAGATGAGCAGTTTGAGTTTCCGTCAAACGGAGAGATTGTTCAGATCGACTTGTCCAAGCAGTCTTGGGGAAACTACTTCAAATGCGCAGCCATCGTGGCCCACAAATACATCTTGGAGAAGTTTCCAGAGCTTCTTGATGGCGGAAAATCGCCTTTGAAGGGCTTGAATGCCTTGTTTGACGGAAATATCCCTACAGGCGGCGGATTATCCTCTTCTGCGGCGTTCTGCATTGCTGCCACGCTCGCCATCTTGAAAGTGAACGGAATTGCCGAGATTTCCAAGGCCAACTTGACCAAAATCACCGTTGTGTCTGAACATTACGTTGGACTCAACAACGGCGGAATGGACCAGTGTGCGCTGGTCAACGGCGAGCCTTCAAAGGTTTTGTTGATCCAATTCAAGCCCGACTTGAAGGCCACGCCCTTTTCGTTGCCGAAAACAGACCCAGAGACGGTGTTCTTGATCACCAATTCCTTGATTACTGCAAATAAGACCGAGACGGCTCCGACCAACTACAACTTGCGAGTGGTCGAGGTTGCCGTTGCCGCTGAGCTTCTTGCAGCCAGATTCAGCTTGAAAGTGCCCAAGGATTCCAATTTGGGAACTGCTACGCTCAGAGGGTCGCTCGATGCCTACTTCACCCAGGTTTTGGGTGAGCCTGCGTGGGACGGACAAGATATTGAGGTCGGCGCCAGCATGCTCCAACGGATGCTTGTGAAAATCGAAGAAATTTACTCTGGAAATGAGAAAAACGGATTTTCCACAGAGGAGGCCGCAAACGCCATTGGAGTCTCGCCTCTGGAATTCCACAAAACCTACTTGCTGAGATTCCCCGTGCAATACCAAAAACTAAACTTGTACAAGCGCACCAAACACGTCTACTCGGACGCTTTACGAGTTTTGCAAGTGATCCAAACCGCCCGCGGTTTCAGCGGGGACTCGCTGGACTATTTGGGAAGGTTGGGGAGCCTCATGGACGAATCACAGGTGTCGACTCGCGAGCTCAACAATGCGTCTGCACCTGGCTGCGATCTCATCTGCACTATAGCCCGAGCCAACGGATCTTTCGGGTCCAGGGTGACAGGTGCAGGTTTTGGAGGGTCGATTGTGCATTTGACAACCACGGAAAAGCTTGCTGGGTTGGTTCACGCACTCCGGACAAACTATTACGAGGCGAATTTCCCGGGTCTCAGCGACGAGCTGATCAACGCGGCAATGGTGGTGTCTAAGCCTGCCCAAGGTGCGTGTGTAGTGGAGAAATAGGTAAATGCAACATTGACTCGTAACCTGTGGGGAGTGGAAAAGACGGGAAGAATTCGGTAGACAAAAATAATAATAGCAGCGCGTACATAGCAAGCTGGGCCAAAATCATTGTTGCTGGGTCATGACATGGCGTGTTGTCGGATTTACTGTTATGCCAGGGTGAAACTGGATGCATGGTTGTTCCGGGCACTGGCATAACGCCCGTCATAACAGGATGCGCGCGGGCTCGCAACGCACAACGCCCTGTCACACCATTGATCGTAAACGGAAGTCAGCAAGCAGCGGTCAAAACAAAAAAAAAAAGAGAGATTTTTGCTTGAGTTTGTTTCTTATGAGATTCTTTTAGTTTCCGCTTCCCTCTCTTTACCTCCCTTTCTGCTCTCCCCAGATTCGGTACGGCATTTGTCCGGGGAATGCGGAGAGGCTTATTTGGAATCCCGGCCGGAACATTTGCCGTTCCTTCGTAGAGGCTGCGTCAACGTCACGGAGCACTGCCTAAAGGAGAATGTCACCAGGATAATCCCGACTTGCAGGATCACCCCAGTACTCCACCGTCCCCAGATATGCATGTCGTCGATGACCCCACCGTCTGGGCTTAGTCGTTGCGTATAAAGGTGCAAAAGTTTGCCAGTCTTCACCACCCCAAAATTTATTTACTCTCAGAAATGGCTTTCGAGGATAGGTTTGTCATTCCCGCACTCAAGTTGCGGAACTTCTTGGACAGAACTCCCAACACGTACAATGTGTACTTCATTGCTTCCATCTCGTGCATCTCAGGTATGATGTTCGGTTTTGACATTTCGTCGATTTCGGCGTTCATCTCGCAGGACCCATACTTGAAGTACTTCCACAGTCCCGGGTCCACCATGCAGGGCTTCATCACCGCTGCCATGTCGCTTGGGTCCATTTTCGGATCCCTTTCCTCGTCGTTTGTGTCTGAGCCATTTGGCAGAAGAGCGTCGTTGCTTTTGTGTTCGTTCTTGTGGTGCGTCGGAGCTGCCATCCAGAGTTCTTCGCAGAACAGAGCGCAGTTGATCATTGGCCGTATCATTTCTGGTTGGGGTGTTGGTTTTGGCTCCTCTGTCGCTCCCGTCTACGGCTCTGAGTTGGCGCCCAGGAAAATCAGAGGCTTCATTGGCGGAATCTTCCAGTTCTCGGTGACTTTCGGTATCTTGATCATGTTCCTCATCTGCTACGGGTTGTCGTATGTGACCACCGTTGCCTCGTTCAGAGTAGGCTGGGGCATCCAGATCATCCCTGGTCTCTTGCTTTTCACCGGCTTGTTCTTCATTCCGGAATCGCCCCGTTGGTTGGCCAAACAGGGCTACTGGGATGAGGCCGAGTACATTGTGTCGATGATTCAGGCCAAGGGCGACAAAGAGAACCCGGAAGTGCAAATTGAAATGTCTGAGATCAAGGAGCAGTTGCTTTTGGACGAGCTGGCCAAGTCGTTCACTTACGCGGACTTGTTCTCGAAGAAGTACAGACAGAGAACCTTCACCGCCATTTTCGCCCAGATCTGGCAGCAGCTCACCGGTATGAACGTCATGATGTACTATATCGTGTACATCTTCGAGATGGCGGGCTACACCGGCGACACCAACTTGATTCCCTCTTTGATCCAGTACATCATCAACTGCGCCATCACTGCTCCCGCCTTGTGGTTGTTGGACAAGGTGGGCCGCAGAAAGATGTTGTTGTTTGGCGCGGTGGGCATGATGACGTTCCAGTTTGCTGTGGCTGGTCTTTTGGCCGACTACTCGGTGCCACACGTTTTCCAGGGTAACGAGACGGTGAGAATCACGATCCCCAGCAACCACAAGGACGCTGCACGTGCCGTTATTGCGTGTTGCTACTTGTTTGTGGCCTGCTTCGCTTCCTCCTGGGGCGTGGGAATCTGGGTGTACTGTTCTGAGGTGTGGGGCGACTCGCAGTCCAGACAGAGAGGCGCTGCTTTGTCTACCACGGCCAACTGGGTGTTCAACTTCGCCATTGCCATGTTTACTCCTTCGTCTTTCAAGAACATCACCTGGAAAACCTACTGCATCTACGCCACTTTCTGTGCCGTCATGTTCGTCCACGTATATTTCTTCTTCCCTGAGACAAAGGGCAAGAGATTGGAGGAAATTGCGCAGATCTGGGAGGAGCACGTTCCTGCAAGAAAGTCTGCCAGCTGGCAGCCTCATGTGCCTTTGGCCACGGACGCTCAGTTGGAGGCCAAACTTTCCACTCAGCACGCCGAGAACGACGAGAACGACGAGAAGATTATGTCCAACTCGCCTTCTTCAGACGAGCACGAGCCAGCTCAGAATACCACTCAGGTTTGAAGCTGCTTGAAAAACTTAATAATTTTATGGTCAATGAGTATTGAGAAGCTGTAGAGGTAAGTTTTGTGGTTTTTGCAACTTTGCAACCACGGGAGGTACGGGTGTGGAGAGTGATGAGAAGGCAAGAGTCTAGACCTCAGGATGACACAAAGTAAAAGATTCAAAAATTGCAATTTGACGATTTCCAGATATTGAATGAGTGAGAAAAGATACGATTTTTCACTTTCAAGACTCTTCAGTGCAATTGTGGGTCTTAGTTGGCTCTTACTACTTCTCCCAATTAGGCAACTCAACTCCGCTCAAATAAATCTGTCACTTAGAGACCTCATTCTTGTTACACCCATTCGGAACACATCTATTCTGCCCACTACAACCCTCTCAAAACTCCAATGTCTCTAATTGCTATCTAATCGCCAAACAAAATCTTCGACACTCTGCCCAAAAGCGTGGGCTTCACGTCTGGGTTCATCGACAACTGGTGGTAGTAGATCCGCTCGTGCTCCTCGACTTCCGCAAGACCCGTCTTCAAGTCTGCCTCCTCCGGTTTCACAAACTTCGTCTTCTTGATCACCTTCCACAGAATGAAAATGGTAATGTCCACGAAAATAATGAAGTAGTTGAAGAGGAAAGTCTCCACGGACCAGTTTCCTTTCAAAAACACCTCGTATCCCTGGATCCATACAAAGCAGAACATAATCACACCAGCCACAATTGACAAGTAAGGCTGGAACCAGCCCTTGAACACAAACTCTTCTCTGTCAATGCCCTGTGCAATGCAAGCTTTGCGGAAGAAGTTGTAGGTGACACAGAGCAAGAAGAAGTTCATCAACTGAGAAGCAGATACCAAGTTCACGATCCAGTCGAGAACTGTCAGCGCGCTCGAGTTCAACTGCAAGAACGCCAAAAGCGCCCACGCATTCGACATCAACACCGCGTAAATCGGCACTCCGCTCTTGTTGCAGTAACTGAAGAACTTAGGTGCTTTCCTGGCCACAGCAAGCCCGTACAACGTTCTGGACGAGCAGTACGTGTACGAGTTACCGGCAGAAAACGATGACGTCACCAACAACGCGTTCACCAAGTGCGGCAACACCTTGATCTTCAAGTTGTGCATGGCAATCACGTAAGGAGATGAGCCTGCGCCCGGCAGCGAGTTGTCCAACGCCTCAAGCAAAAGCGGGTCTCTGGAGCTAACCACTATGCCTACGCAGAGTGCTCCGCCAATGAAAAACAACGTCAATCTGATCGCCACTTGCTTGTAGGCTCTGGGCAAAGTTTTTCTGGGGTTGATTGTCTCGCCGGCGACCATGGACACGTACTCCGGCCCTGCAATCAAGAAGTTGGCCAAAATCACACACGCCATGAAGCCCTGGAATCTGCCCAAGTTCCCTGTCGAGAAATAGGAGTTCATGGGGCCAGGATCGTTCCAGTATCTAAATCCGTAGACGTCTTTCAACGGGTTCGCGCCCACCATAGTGAAAAAAGTGAAGAGCATCAAGCCAACGGCCAAAATGACCTTCCCAATGGCAAGCCAGAACTCGGTCTCGCCGTACCATTTCACAGCGAAAATGTTGATAAGGAAATACGCCACGACCTGCGCGGCCAAAGGAATAGCAGCAGAATAGTCGCTCACCCAGTAGTGGAGCAACTGGTTGAACAACGTCAACTCAAACGGAATCAACGAGCACTCCAACACCCAGAAATTCCACCCGGCCATGGCGCCATAAGCCTCGTCCACACACCGGTCCGCCAAAGTGATGAACGGACTGGCAATCGGGAGGTAGCACACCATTTCCGCGGTGGTGGCGGTTACCATCAACACAGGCAAGCACCAGAGCAGCACGCCCAAAAACAACGACAAGGGCCCGCCCTTCCTGAGCCCGTTGGCGATCGACACGAAAAGCGCCACGCCAATGGTGCCGCCAATGCCAATGAGCTGCACGTGCCTGTTCAACAACTTCCGGTGCACGTGTCCTTGCTCGTACGCGCCGGTGGTGATCAGGGAAGAATCGTCAGTGAGTTCAGTGACGACGCCGGGAGTTTGGGGTTTCTCCTTCTCGGTAGAAGTGAGCTCGACATCGTCCTTTTGGATGTGGACGGTGCTTCCGCCGATATCCTGAACCACGGGAGGAACCGGCACGAAAATGTCCTTGAGGTTCTTTAGCGTCTTGCCCATAATGAGAAAAGACGGTAAAAACCAGGAAAGAAGACAGCGGTAAAAACCAGAAGCAGTAAAAGCCAGTCAGAGGCGGCTGAAAAAAATCTAGAATGAGAAGAATGGAACTGGAGTAAGAATCACAGGTGTGTTGTTTCTTAGTGTTCCTATGGTGTTCCCTTGAAAGTAGTTCCGTTTTTCTCGGTTCTTTTTCTGATTTTCTTTTCGCATTTCCCAGCCCGGAATTTGCCTCTTATATGTGGAGATAAAGTTTGGGCCGTGTGCAGATGCGACCAGAGAATGCAAATATGCTATTGGGTTTTCATTTCCCCTTCCAGCCAATAAGAGCACCGGCATTGGGAGTGCATTTCGGTTTGTTTCTTTTTCTATTCCAGTTTTTTTTTTCGATAACAATTTGCAGGGTCTCGTGGATTACTATTCCTTATCTGGACGAGGCTTAGATAACGGATCCTTGGTATCAGATAAGGGGAACATTTCACTATCGGACAAACTAGTCTTGACAATCCCCGGACTCCCTTTGTCTTTTTTTTCTTTTCCGGTTCTTTTCTTTTTCATTTTTCTTTTCCTTGTCTTCTCTTCCTGGATAAATGAGTTCTTCCGTTTTGCCGTCAACTTTGCCCGCTTCTTGGTACACCAGCGATCGCGTTGTGGACTTGGCACGCGAACATATCTTCAACAAAGGCTGGATGTTTGTTACGCCCTTGGTCACATTTGTTGAGGGAGATTCGCCAGCGAGTCAATTTGATTTTATTGGCAATCCGTTTTTCGTGTTGAATAACGTGAAAGATCCTTACACCACTCACAACCTCACTGTCTACTACGGAGAATATGCCAAGGTTGTTTCTGGGTGCGCGCAGGAGGATATTCCACAAAAATTATCGCAGTTGGACAAAGTGAGAAGCTACACACACCCAAACGGGTTGCTTTTCGTTTGCCACGACAAAAATGGGAAATCCTGGGAGGAGTTTTACGGGGCAGAATTGCAGGAGATCTTGAAACTGCACGATTTCAGGAAAATGCAAATGAGAAGACGCTTGGTGTATGGCTGCAAATTCAACTTCATCACTTTCATCGACGGATACCAAGAGTGTTTGCACTGCACATACACTCATCCGGGCTTGAAGGCCATTTTGCCCTTGGAGGCATATAAGATCGAAAATTTCCAAAATTTCAGTCGTCACCACTGCTACGCAGATAACGGGGTTGACGACGCTGACGGAATCTTCATCTACTTCTTCCCAAACTCCGCGTTGAACTTCTACAAAGGCGGAATGTCATGTTTCAGAGTAAATCCGGTCGACGGCAACAACTCTCGCATGGAATTTGACTATTTCTTCAACGGAACCGACGAGGAGTTTGAGGAGTACTACAAATTCGCCAGACAAGTTGCGGAGGAGGACCAGGACTTGTGCGAGGCGTGCCAGAAGAATTTACAGGTGGGAATGTACCACAAGGGCATTTTGAATCCAAACAAGGAGAACGGCGTGATCTTCTACCAGGGCATTATACGCAGTAGAATTATGTCCGGGTTGAAAGAGTCTCAGGTGTGAGAGTGGGAAAGAAATGAGATGAGGGATGAGGAGGTGAAGAGATGTGGAGATGTGGAGAAGACTGAAGTTTTACTATCTCGGACTTTCCTCGTGGCTCCCTTCTCATTGGTTGTTCTTTAGTTCTTTGAGTCTGATGGTTTTGTCTTCCCTTGGATGTTTTTTTATCGTTGTTATGTTGTGATAGATCTACTGTATAGAAAATGAAATGCTCTTTCCGTTTGAGCCCTGTGTTGGGCGTTCTCGAAGCAATTTAGACCACTCGGCATTCCCCTCGGATTTTTGGAAATTTGTGGAAAAGTTGAGGAAGCCGTCACGAGATGAACTAGTCATTCGTGATTATTATGGACTCGAAAAAAATTGCATTGTGGAAATCAAATGCTGATGGTTTTTCTTATGAGTCCCTCTCATCATTTCGCATTTTGCATCCATTTACCTTACTCCACAAAAAAAAACACGCAGTGAACAATTTCAGTCATTCTCTTGCTCCTGTAGTTTCCTTCCCATTTTCCAATTCAATCGGTTTCAATCAATTATTTTTCTGATTTCGTCGGGGAATTCCGTATCTCATCGTAATTAATTGTCTCCACTGGTCCGCCTAATGCACAGGAGGCTATTCTTTTAACCACAAGAAGTAAAGAACGCCACATGCAAATTGTAAAACTTTCAATAGATTCACTTGACAATTGGGAAGAATAGAAGACGGAGTCAGAGAATGCCCAGAGTCAACGCGAAAAAATAGAAATAGCGGACTCCGATTCCTTATCGCTTCCTCTTTTGGTGTCCTCCCCTTTTTATGCATGGTAATGTTACCGCATTGGGGTTCTGTGTCCAGGAGCAAGAAATCTTAGATAAGCGATAAGAAACCTTAAAATGTGTTATCTGAGACCAAATAGGAAATGGGGAAACTCCAAAAGTGATACTGACTATTTTTTCGTCAAATGGAGGCATCTCTTCCTAGAAATCCCGCGGTTTGTGGTTCGTGGTGAGTTTTTCGGTGCTTGTGGAGATTTTGTGGGGAACACTAAAGGCGCTTTTCGCAGCTTCGAACTCAAGATTGTATCAATGGAAATGACAAAGGGGTAAGGCTTGGCACAAAACTTGAGTAGATAGCTCAAATCGGCAGAATTTGGAGTATATCTGGAATTCTGAGAGAGATGGAGAATCGGAAAAAGATTGAGATAAGTTGAGATAAGCTGAATGGAAAGGAGAACACAATTGAGCCCAAAAGAGTGAAAGAACTGATAAAGATTGGGTGCTTCTTTGAATTTCGTAGAATCTTTGACGTGATTTCCTGATTGTCTTTTGTCTTTACTGATTGAAATTATGGCGAATTTTGGAATTGCGACTTGTGTTTTTCACTTTTCTAGTAAATCTTTCGTTCATGACAAAAAAGAAAATTACTGAAACAACAAAATTAAAACAAGGGGAGATGCATTGAAGCAATTGAAAAATCGAGCAAAAGAAACGTTTGTTCTAATGCTTCAGAAAGCAAATCTAAAGAGAATCACTCGAAGTTTTGTTAATCAGAGTGATGACATGATGATCCTGGTAAGTGTTTCGTAAGCCAGAAATGCTCACCAAGACAGTGTTAATTCTATACTATTTCGATCTTCATCTTCAGTCAGCACATTTCCAGATTCTCATTTGGTGTTCTCCCATTGCACCATTTTGCATTTTCTCCGATTGTTGTACGATACTAGTGTGGCTAGTGGTTACTGTGCGGACTTTGATTACCCGATCGGGACTAATACCCATGCAGACCCACAGTTTCCACCGACAACCACGAAAATTTCACAAAGAATTTCAGATTTAATCGAAAATAAATTGCAGATATCGAAATCCTGCGCTTTGAAGTAACAGTGTTTATTTTCTTCCCAATATATCATACTCTTCCATTCCAAATCTTCCCTTTCCGTCTTTGTTTGGTGACTCGATGACGAATCTCCGGTAGCGGAAATCGCGCCAGTTCTCAGGATACACATTTACACAATCTGCACCATATATAAAGTCTGCAAACGCACATTTTCCAGTGGCAATTTCAGGCGCATCATAAACAGTTCACGTTTTTCACCATGAAAGTCGCCATTGTTGGAGGAGGACCCGCCGGTTTGGCTGCTGCTAAGGCCATCGGAAAAGAACCGGGAAATTTCCAAATTGACTTGTTCGAGTACCAGAAACAGGTCGGAGGATTGTGGAACTACGTTCCTGACAACAAAAACGGGGAAACTGCGCCCTCCAATAACGGCTACGTCACTCCGATCTACAGAGAGATGGAAACCAACATCACTAAGGACATTATGCAATACAACAACGAGCCGTTCCCAGAAGAGCTAGAAAAGTTCCCAACGAGAGGCGAAGTCGCCCGTTACCTCCAAAACTTCTCCAAGACAATCGAAAATACCCAGATTTACGTGAACACGGAGGTGGTGAGTGCGCAGAAGAGCAATGAGAAATGGGAGGTGAAAGTTCACAACCACAAGACCGGGAAGGGAACGGAAAACACATACGACGCCTTGGTGGTGGCCAACGGCCATTTCCGCACCACCTACTTTCCCGAGGTCGAAGGTTTGGACGCCTGGAAGAGCCTCGGCCACAAAAAAGTCATCCATGCGAAATTCTACGATCATGCCGAGCCATACAGGGACCAGCGGGTGTTGGTGGTCGGCAATTCCGCTTCGGGCATAGATATCTCCACGCAGGTGTCCACTGTGGCCTCCAGGGTGTTTCTTTCATCGAGAAAACCCGACGATTTGGCCAACTTGACAAATCCAATAGTGGACGACATAGGAGTAGTGAAGTCGTACAATGAGGACAGCTCGATAACGTTGGAAGACGGCACCATGATTGAAAACATAGACTCTGTGATTTTTTGCACCGGCTACTTGTACGATGTTCCGTTCTTGAAGAACTACCAGGCGGAAATCTCGCTCAAGACGCAAAACGGATTCAGAAATATCCACCGGGGCATTTTCTACATCGACGACCCAACCTTATTGTTCATTGCGCTCCAAAAACAAGTTGCGCCCATGCCTTTGGCCGAGGCCCAGGGTGTTTATGTGGCCAGAGTGCTCAGCAACAGATTGAAGTTGCCCAGTGCCGAGGAAATGCACAAGATCGAAAAGGAAATCACAGACAAGTACACATCAGAGTCGCAGTACCACTTTTTGGGGTACCCTGGGGATGTCAACTACATGACAGAATTGATTGATGAAGTTGCAAAGATCGAAGATGGACTTGGCGGCCACGAGGCTGAGATTTGGGACGAAAAACGTAGACAATCAAGAAGTGTTTCTGGGCCAGTGAAGAAGGAAAGACTTGAGCATGTGTTGAAACACGCTCTACAGTTGAGAAGGGAGGGGAAGGAGTTTGTACTTTTGAGAGAGAAATAGTGAGGAAAGTCTGGGAACTTAGAAAGTCAAGGAAAACCTGGAAAGAAGGTGGAATTTCTGGTGGACTTAAGAGTAGAGAAAAGCAATAGTGTATAGAGCAGAACTAGATTATGGTGATAGTACGATAAGAAGACTGAGAAGTAATTCTACATTCTCAGCTGAAATTGGCTGGAGATACGGTTTTGATCACACACAAATCTGCACGGCTCCATGAGACCCTGTGTCCTATTGGTGTGATATGACGATTGCATTATCGTGAGTGGCATTTTTTAATCTTAGATATTCCCAAACTGGCAACTTTTCCGACATCCACCGTTATCGCGGAACACATTCCGTTTGCGTTTGACGTTTGCGTTGACACATTCCTTTTTCTTGGCATTTGGTATTTTGGGCCTTTCCTTTTGGGTGCTTTCTTTTTGGGCTGCGATCTGCGTGGTTACACCAGGCGCTATCATTTGCTGGATGTCAATATCCGCGAATTCCGCACTGGGGGGATGCCACACTGGAGAGAAAATGTCAAAAGCACTACAGTGAGAGATATTTGGCTATTCGATGTGAGAATCAATGTTGGGGTCGTCATCTAAAAGCTGTTAATATTAATTTACGCATTTGCTTTCCGCTTGTCTGATTGTGGCCTTTCTCACTTCCGTCTGTTTAGGCAACTGTAAGCGCGCAAAAAGAACCGGTCAGATCGATCTGAGAAATGAGGACAATGAGCAGATTCAATCAGAGCTCACAAAAATCAATTTCAATTTCAGAATTTGCATAGAGGAATAGGGAAATCTCCTATGTCTCAAATAAAATTTTTGCTTCGATTTCAATATTTGAACGTGCTAATGTGGTGGACTCATTGAATGTTCACACACAGATGGATGCGAAATTCTGGACTCCAGACTAGAGGACTCCAAATGCAAGAAAAAAAAAAAGAAAGAAAAAAGACAGCGGTTTTTTTTTTTCCTGGGTTTCTCATTTGTGTCCGGTTTTTTCTATCTCAAAGTAACTTATATCTCGCCTATCCTCCAGAATTCTCCCTTATCTCTGGACCCTATTTGTAATCAGCCATGGGTCTAATCTCCGCTTATTTTCCATCGCTATCTTCGGTTATACACGACTATTGTCGGCAGACGCAGCCAAGATTGGAGCTCCGGATTTCTTCTTCCCTAATCTACACAGATCGCTTGACGTGCTTGACAGGCAGGGAAGTTGGCATACATTTGACAGCTCCAACTACCACCAATTATCAACACACAGAAAGAAGAAATTTCTCAATTGAGATCCACAAATGCCAAAATCCAAAAAATACCAAGAGATACACTTTTCCAAATTTATCGTCTTTCACTGTGTGTCTCCTGTCCTTTGCCTTTCCCGCTTCCTCCCGAAGAGGCTTCGCTTATCTAGGAGATTAAATTCCGGCGCGCATAGATAAGATACCGAGCGACATATAAGCTGAAAAAAATCAACACCTTGGAGCGCTACCGGATTTTTATGAGCGAACAACTTGCTGAGAAGCTCAAGGCGTCCGTCAGCGTGGCACATGTGCTCTCGCAGGAAAATGGCATCACGACCTTTGTCTCGCCCAACACAGGCAAGCAGGTCACTATGATCGGCGACAACGACGAGGCCATGGAGTTCGCCATGAACATCGAGGACGACTTCGAGATCGACCCTGAGGAGGAAAAACGGCTCGTCCGGAAAATAGACTTGTACTTGTTGCCCTTGGTGTGTATCTTGTACGCTTTGCAGTTCATGGACAAGAACTCGCTCAACTGGGCCTCAGTTTTGGGCATTCGGAAGGATTTGCACATGCACGGCCAAGAGTACGCCTGGGCAGGCTCGGCGTTCTACTACGGCTACCTTTTCTTTGAGTTTTTCACGTCCATGACCATCCAGAGGTTCCCGATTATCTACACGGTGTCGATCTACGTGGTGCTCTGGGGAGTTGTCCTCTGCTTGCACTCTGTGCCTCAATACCCCGGCTTCATTGTGCTCAGATGCATTTTGGGCGCGTTGGAGTCGGCCATCACACCGGCTTTTGTCATAGTGACGGGCCAGTGGTACTCCAAAGACGAGGTTTTCTTCAGAACAGCCATCTGGTTCTCCAGTAACGGAGCAGGCACACTTTTGGGCTCTGGAGCGTTGGCATACAACATCTACGAGAACCAGGACAGTTTCTCGCTCGCCCCGTGGAAGTTGATCTTCATCATCAACGGAGTGTTGACCATTGCGTTGGGGTTGGCAATTCCTTGGCACATTCCAAATAAGCCCACGGATGCGTGGTTCTTGAACGACAGAGAGAAGAAGGTCTTGGTGCAGAGAATCAGGGGAAACCAGCAAGGTTTTGGTAACAAGCACTTCAAGAAAGAACAGTTCTGGGAGGCCATTCTCGACCGCAGAACCTGGGTGTTCTTCTTGATTGGCGTCACGGTGTGTATTCCCAACGGAGGCATCAGCAACTTCGGTGCCATCTTGCTTGAGGACAAGATGGGCTTCTCCACGTCAAAGACATTGCTCATGGGCATGCCTCAGGGAGCTGTCGAGTTTGGCGGTTGCATTTTCTTCTGCTGGTTGAGCAGATTTTATAATGTCAGATTGTTCTGGGGAGTGTTGGGCCAGGCGCTCACGCTCATCAGTTTCTGCTTCTTGGCGTTCTCTTCGAACCACCAGGTCGAGTTTGCGGGGTACACCTTGGTTTCTGTGTTGGTGATCACCATCATTGTGGTGGAGTCGCTAATTGCATCCAACATTGCGGGCCACACCAAGAAAATCACCACCAACGCCATTTTCTTGATTGGCTACTGTGCTGGAAATGTGATTGGGCCCCAGACGTTCAAGTCGAATGAGGCACCAAATTATACCAGTGCGTGTATTGCCATGGTGGTGTGCGGGTGTGTTTGCCTAGGACTTTTGGTGTTCCTCTGGGTGGACTACACCTGGGACAACAGAAGAAGGGACAAGAACGCCAACGACCCGACTGTGCTTGAGTTTGCGATGATTGCCAATCATGAGTTTGCGGACTTGACCGACAAGCAGAACCCGTTGTTTCGGTACGTTATCTAGAAGTAATAGAAAAGTGAAGAGAGAGAAGAAGTAGGAAAAGGGTAGAAGAAGTAGGGAAGGGTGATCATGGAATGAAGGTTGGGACAGATCGTCGTGTGAAATATTTTAAAGTAGAGAGTTGTTGTTTGGATCTTTTCGAGTGTCGTTGTGTGTAACGTGATGCTAATGTGTGTGTTGCAGTTGAAGCAAGTGAGAACTCTTCCCTTTTGGTTTGTTCTCTTCGATATTATTTCTCCAACGCAACTTTCAAGTGGCTCTCAACAACAGCCTTGGATTTCTCGTACCTGGCTACTCTCTTCTCGATCTTCTCCCTGGTTTTCTCCATAGTCGATCCAAATACTTCCAAGTCCTTATCCTTGAAGAACTCCTCAATCTCTCTGGAGTGGATTTTTGTGCACAAGTTCAGAACACATGCATTCACAACATCCACATGCGTCACCGAGCCAAACTCCAACTTCTCGCCAATCTCAGTCCAAGTTTTTTGCAACCAGCCCCAAACACAATCGATTCCTAGCCCTATATTGACGATTGGTCTTAAACAAAGAATGATGTCCTGCGCTTTGATCAAGCTTGAGGTCAAGATCAAGCCAAGGAAATGTTCGATGGTGGAAGCGTCTGTGAGGTTTCCAAGACTGGCGAGAATGTCCTCCTGGATGAAAATATCTTCCTCATCCTCGAAAATCTTCCATAACACCTCCCATGTTTGCCTGTCTTTCCGACGAACAACATTTCTGAGCACAATAGTGCACTCATCTGCGTCCAACAGTTCTGTGTCTTTCACAAACTCTTCAAATTTGGAGTCACAGAACTGGTCAATTCTGGGGTCTCTGATGAACGCAGCAAACCTCAAGATTGTCTTGTTGAAATCTTCGTTCTCGTCATCATCTTTCACAAAACTTGAGGAAACATACTCTCCGATCAATTTCTGTCCGAACTCACAGAGTTTACTCCAGGTTTGCTCATCATACACAAACACATCCAAAAGATCAAAATAACTCTCCACTATGGCATTCAGAAGCTGTGGGTCCTTGTAGTGAATGAACTTCTCTGCTAGCTGCAAAAACACAGCTGCAAGTTCTCCATCTGCTCCAGAAAGCAAATCTATGTCCAGTAAGATGCCGATTCTGTCCACGGTCGAGATATCAGCTTCTGATATGCTGAAGTACCTGTTTAGTGGGTATTTGGTGAGGTAGTAGCCTGTGTGACCCGGATTGATGATATAAGATCCCTTGGGCAAGTCCACCAGCTTTTCGTGCTCACTCAAAATGAACTTAATGAGTCCCTCTGAGGTCTTGATTGTGATGGGAATTGAGAATAGCTCAGTGTCGGAATTTCCACTGGAACCGTACTTCTTCTGCTTCAAAACCAAGTGACTCTCAGTTTCTTTCACTTCCACAATAGGAAAGCCAGATTTGGTGGTCCAGCAAGACATCAATTTCTCAACTTTTTCCCCACTGACTTCCTCAAGACAGTTCCAGAGATCTGCTGAGACAGCATTACTCCAGGCATACTTCTCGATGTACTTTTTGAGTCCGGCAAAGAAATTCTGTTCTCCCAAAAATTCAAAGAGCATGACCACGACAGCACATCCCTTTTTGTATGTAATATCGTCGCCTGCATGCTCAATATCGTTGTTATTTTCAATTGGCATGATGATTGGGCGTGTTCCTGTGGTGTCGGCCATAAATGCAGACAGAAGCGTGTATACCACGTAGTTTTCCCACACTTTCCAGTCTGGGTGGAAGTGGTCCATTGCATACCACAGCATCCAGGTTGCAAAACCTTCATTTAGCCACAAATCCTCCCAAAAGTCCATGGTGACCAAGTTTCCAAACCACTGGTGAGAGATTTCGTGTGCGACAGTTTCAAAACACTCTTCTTTTTGGTACTGAGATGCTCTGTCCAAATTGACTAGGAGATCCGACTCTTTGAATGTGATGAGCCCGAAATTCTCCATGGCGCTTTTCGAAAAGTCGGGAACAGCAATCATGTCGAGCTTGGAAAGCGGATATTTGTATCCGAAAAGCTCCTCGTAAAACGGTAAGCACTGTTCGGCAGCTTCTAAGCCAAATTTGGCGTTTTCAGACTGGCCAGGAACAGTGTACACTGATAATGGGAATTTTTCACTCTTGACACACTCCAAGTCGCCCACAGCAAAGGCTACCAAGTATGTCAGCATCAAGGGCGACTTTTCAAAAGTGGTTGTTGTCCATTTTCCCTCGGTTTTCTCCAGGCTTTTCTCACTATTGGAAAGTGCAACTAGACCCAGTGGATGGACCAAGGAAATCGTGAAAGTGGCCTTCAGCGCAGGATCATCGATGCAAGGAAATGCTCTTCTTGCTCCAAGAGGCTCAAACTGAGTCGAAACCAAGAATTTCTCGGGGTATTCCTCTGCTTTGGTGTCCTCGGAAATATCGAGAGATTGAACAGCATCAGCAACAGAATTTTGGGAAGATTCTTCCTGACTTTCCGGATTCTCAACACTCTCATCATCACCATCCTTCTCATCCTCGTCTCCATATGACGATCTGTATATTCCATACATGTCTTTTCCCATAGTGCCAGAACATGAGATGGACAAAGTGAAGGATTCTCCAGCGACAACATCTTTTTTTATTACCAATAGATTCTCCTCTTTGTCGATAGTGAATTCTCTATTGGTTCCATCCCATTGCACCGACTCGATGTCCAAGTTTTCGGAGTTCAATGTGAACGATGTGCCGGACTTAATCACAGATAACTCTATCTTCTGATGACATGCGAACTTCTCCGATACCGGATCAACCTCAAATGTAAGGTTGTAGTGGGAGATCGAGACTGTTTTGGATAATCTAAGAGGCATTTTTGGTTGAAAGAGATTAAGGCACGATCAAAAGCATTTATATCCGATCAGCGTGGAAATGCGTCTACGATCGCATTATGAAATTGGCGAGAAATGCCGCCGCACGTGACCCTCCGCCAGACACCCGTACGGCACGAGGCGCCTCCCCGCATAGGAAAGTCTGTGCTCATTGCAATTTCACAAATCCGATCATTCTCATTCATAGCTTTCACTTTATTGGACAGTGATATCTGTAACAGTTGTGGCGTTGTTATATCAAGTCAGTCTGCTACCTTGGAGGTCTATATCACTGGTCGCGCGACAGGTCTCATCATGCAGGCTCGATAAGAAGAGCGCAGCTACAATATTTTTAGATTCCAAATTTGGTGTCATTCGAATAATTCAGCTATCAATCAGATTGAATGCGAACGTTTGGGCGGATTCGGAATCTTTCTTTTGGGTCTTCAAAACAGTCCAATCGACTTATGCTGAATGGAACAGCTACTCATATTCCACTGATCAATTTTCCAAGTCGCTCGGCTACTGCTTACACCCGGGTTTCATTTAAGGTCACAGAAAATCATGCGTCACGCGTAAATAGTCTCGCAAAATGTGCCAGTCGCGGACCAATTTTCGCGAGCGGGGAGACTAACCTTGTAAAGACTAAACTTGATGTAAAAGCGCAAATTCATGGCTCCTAACATGGAACTCTGGATTTGACAACGAAACCTGTCAAGAGACTTCTTAAATTGAGTAGGCTCTTGTGAGCTCAACCAGGATTGTCATGTCCCATTCAAGTCACATTTGTGAGACATGAAATTCTAGATGAATAAAGCCCATTTTGTAACCTTGATATGGATCCTACATGCACGACGCACAGTATTATTTATGCGCTTCGAATGAAACTCACAGACATAATTGGACGATAAGGGATCAAGGAAATTCACGCAAAAGTACTGCAACTGTGATGAATCATGCGTTCAAGATCTTAGGGAGGTACGGATGTTTCTTAGGGAGGTACGGATGTTTCTTAGGGAGGTACGGATGTTTCTTAGGGAGGTACGGATGTTTCTTAGGGAGGTACGGATGTTTCTTAGGGAGGTACGGATGTTTCTTAGGGAGGTACGG
>JAKUAF010000030.1:0-70232 GCA_030579155.1 Sungouiella ecuadorensis | reverse complement strand
CAAGTTTGTGTCTGACTCGTGCAAAGCCTGGGCGATCCAGCGGGGCAACTGGCCCTTCTTATTTTTGAATCTTCTGTCTGCCAACACCATTATTCCGTAGTCGTCCTTTCCTCTCAACACTCTCCCCAAACACTGCGCAGCGTGCCGCATGGCGTCGAAAGACAAGAAGTCGTTCTCCTTGATCTGGAAGTGGTCTCTCATGAACTCAAGCCGTGCCTTCAAGATCCTCAGCTCGGTATACTGGAACGGGATACCTATCATCAACACCGTGCGCCCGTAGTGGTGGTCGAAATCGATTCCCTCCGAGACTTTCCCACGAGCCACCGAAAGTAGCACCGCACCCCTCCCGTTCGAGCACGCCTTCCTGTACGTCTCCAAGGCCAACGACGTCTCCTGCGCATCCGGCGTCTCCACTAAAATCAACTTGTACTTCCACACCTCGTCGAGCACGCCCATGTTCTGCCACATGGAGATGATGGACTCCATGTACAAGTACGACGGGAAAAACACCACCATGCCGTCCGGGGTGATCTTCGAGAACTCAATGAGCAAGGAGCCGTAGTTACGCACCACGGACGGGTCGTTTCTGATCTCGAAGCGCGAGGAGATCGACGTCTGGTCAGAGCCCTTGGTCACAATCATGGGCAAGAACGACCGCCGCGCCAACGTCATCGTGTACGACTCCTGGATCACCGTCTGGAAGTTGAGCATTTTCGGGTACATGTCCAACGGCGAGATGGTGCCCGAGGTGATGATCACCGACAGGAAGCGGTCGAACACGGGCTTGATGGCAATGGAAGCGTCCAAACACGTGAAGTGGAGAATCGGGTTGGGCACCGTGCTGCCCTCGGTCTCGAACGGCTCCAAGATGAGCTGGAACCCTGTTTCGTACGTGGACACCAACGTGGCGAACGTGGCGATGTCCTTGAGCGCGTTCAAGTCCTCCACGTCGGCGAGCTCGAGCGTGCGCACCAAGAGCGACAACCGCTCCGAGCAGAACCGCAAGGGCTTCTTGTCGATGAACGTGAGCTCCTTCAAGTGCTGGAGAAAACTCACCGGGGTCTCGCTGATCACGTGCAAGACCTTCATCCGCGTCTTCAAGTACTCGATGAACCGCCGCAAGAACGAGATGAAGTGCTCGGCCTTGCGGATGTTCCCCGGAATCGCCTCGTCTAGCAAGTCCTTGGGCAACACCGGGTTCGCCATGAAGAGCTCCTCGTCACGTGCAATCTCGTTCTGTCGGAGGCCCTCCACCAACTTCTCGTACTCGTTCTGGAGCTTCTCGTTGTCCTGCGCCTTCATCTCGTCCACGGCGTCGGCCAACTTGTTGGCGCCCCGCCCGGCGCGTTTGAGTGTGTCGTCTGTCAAATATAGCGAGAGCGACTCTATGCACACATTGTCTATGTTGTGGGCCTCGTCGAAGATGATGATGCTGTCCTTGCTCAACTCCTTCGACACGCGCTCGGCGATCTTCGGGTCGAGCAAGTAGTGGTACGAGTAGATGATGATGTTGCAGAAGGAGATCATCCGTCTCACCGTGAAATACGGACACGTGCCCAAGCCCTTGCAGTACTCGAGCAACGCCTCGAACGAGTACACGCCGCTCGGTATCAAGTCGTGCTGGTCGTAGTCGTACAACTTCTCGTGGAACGAGCAGAGCCCGTAGTTGTTCGGCTGCTCCATCATCTGCTCGGTGGTGACATTCTGCAGTTCTAGTTTCTGCTTCAACTGGCCGTTGGTCAACCGCCGGCACTTCTCGTCCACCACGGCGCCCTTTCGCTCCTTCGATACCACTGGGTGCAAGCACAAGTTCTTTCTGCTTGTGAGCCCCAACCCACGGAAATCCTCCACGTACCCTAGCTCGTTTGCTCTGTACTCCATGAGCCTGTGCAACTCGATCAAGGCCTTCTCAATCTCCGACATGGTACGCGAGCAGTAGACAATTTTCCTGTGTTCCGGGTAGTGCATCTGGTAGGCGACGGTGAGCGAGAGCAACGAGATGGTCTTGCCTGTTCCAGAAGGCATCTCTAGGATACAGTTGCCGCCCACATCTAGCGTTTTCTTGATGTCGCACATGTACGCATACTGCTCGGGGTATATTCTCGGGTAGGGGAAAAGCACGGGTAGGTCGTCGATGAAGAATTTCATTGGTGTGGCGGGATTGGTGTGGGGTTGGTGGAATGAGCAGTTGTAGTGAGCTATGTTAGGGAGTGTACAGAGGCCTTAAGGTTGCAGCAGCGACAGTGCAGCCAGTGCGGGCGAAGACAAAATAAAAAGATGATTTATTAGTAGGTGTGATTGACAAGGCGTTCCATTTTTCATTTTTGGTGTTTGTTCTGGAATTTTGTGGTGTTTTGATGGTTGTTCATGACACACTTACTCTCCCCATAGCTAACGCAGGACCCACACAATTGTTCCTCCACATCCCAGAATTCCCAGCCAAAGCCAGCCAGAACGAATATATACACGAGCAATTCCCCAAAAGTGTCAGCATCTTCTCTTGAGCTTTTTCTAAAACACCACTTCAGGTACCTCCTCTCTTGCCTAACCTACCCAAACATATGTTCGACCAAGTCCTTCAACTTCGGGAAAATGATATCGGAGGTGTCCCCGCTGACCTTGTGCAAGATGTTTTTTTGCGCATAGAACTCCTTGAGCGGCGTGATCTCCGCGTTGTACTGGTCCAATCTCTTTTGAAAAACCTCCGCCGTGTCGTCGCTCCTCTTCACCAACGGCTCCCCCGTATAATCATCTGTAAACGGCGTCTTTGGCGGGTTGTAGTCCAAGTTGTACACCCGCCCGCTCGCCGGGTGCACCCACCGGGCTTCGATTCTCTGCAATATCACACTCTGGTCCACATCGAGCTCCACGACTAAGTTCAAGTTGCAATGGTGGCCTGCCAAGACTGAATCGAGCTGCTCTGCCTGGCCACGTGTTCTGGGGAACCCGTCTAGGAGCCACGACGTCGTTCTGTTGAGCCATTGTCGTTGTTGTAATTCGCCCTGGATGAGCCCGACCATGGTCTTGTCCGGCACAAGCAGCCCGGACTTGATGTACAGCTCGGCCTCCTTGCCTACTTGCGTGCCCTGGCCAATGTGTGCCCGTAGCGTGTCGCCAGAGGATATGGAGTTGATCTCTGAGAACAATCGGAGCAAGCGGGTGGTCTGTGTGCCCTTACCGGCTCCTGGGGCGCCCAAAAGCAACAATCTGACCGGGTGAATGAGCGACATGAGAATTGTGTGAAAAAATGTGGCAAATCGGGGTTGTGTGCAAAGAATATGTGGCCAGTTGGAGTTGTGGAGAAGGTGAAAACGAGCGGTGGGTCTGTATAAGGAAGTGCGGAACATGCGAGAGAAGAGCGCAGGAGACGGGAGACGGGAGACAATGGAGGACAGAAGTGGGATTATGAGTTGGTAGAAAAAATCGATTGAAGGGACCAAAAATAGAATTTAAACATCGTTTTCTGTATGCTGGGAAATCGGCTGCATTTATGCTTTTTGCTTTGAGCACTAACTTTGGTCTTGTGAGATCCCACTGGTGCGGCTTGACCTTGAGGCACCCATTGGGCCGAGGAACGCAGATCGGACAATTTTCCCAGATGAATCCATATAAAAGGGGAGGATTCGCTCAAGAGAAATCGACCAATCTGAAGTTCTATCATCAGTTCCAGAAGTTTTGTTCCTTCGTTATCGTGTACTCATTTCTTCCTTCACATCCCACCGTCTCGTCACTGGTCCAAAGGGCCGATAAAAAGAGATCACGAATGTATAAATTGGAAAACATGAAAAATCTAAAGAACACCAAAATGCAAACTACTCTTCTTAGTCTCCTCCCACATTTTCCTCCCTTATTTTCCTCCCTCACTTTACTCCTCCTTTGCTTTTCTCTTCCTTCGCTTATCTATTGTACACTACTCGTCCTCGTCGGACTCCACAATCCGGCGCCGCTTCCTCCTGTCCTCGCCGTCGTCGTTGTATTTGGACGCGCCCTCCTCCTTCAAGCTCTTCAACCGCTCCGCCCCGCGCTCAAACTTGTCGTCCTCGTCGATATCCAAGTGCGCATCGTCGTCTTCCTCAAGCTCCACCTCCTCGTCATCGTTGGCCACAAAGTCGTCCTCGTCGTCGTACTCGTCCGCTCCGTACGTTCTCTCAAACCTCTCGTATGCTGACTCCAAGTTGCCCCCGCGCCCTGGCGCTGGCAGCTCCAGCTTGCCCAACTTCTCCTCCTGCAACCTGCGTCTCTGCTCAATCTGTCTCTTCATCTTCAAGTTCTTCCGTTCGTTCTCGTCCGCGAGTCTCTGCTTCAACATAGGATCCTTCTCCGTCAAGGTGTTTAAGATCTTGTCCTTCTTCTGGATGTTCTTCACCGCCTGTGTCAACTTCCGGTGTGTTTCGGTGCCTGTAGACGAAGGAAGCAAACTGGCCAGCTTGGTCAAGATCGAGTCGTTCTGCAAGATCTCATGGTCCACGTAGCTTCGCGCAAGGAAGTTGTCGGTGATGGGCAAAGCCCTAAAGTCAAAGAGCTCATTGCCAATCTTTAACGATAACAGGCCGTCGTCCCACTGGACAAAGTGTGCGTTGGACTGTTTGATGATCTCGTCGTTGCCGGAGTTCGAGTACCTCCACCTTATTGTGTTTTCATTCAACAACTTCTCCGTGATGGCGTCGCTCTGGATTTCCTTGGCGTTCATTGTGGATTTAGTTCTCTCTTCTGCATTCTGGGCAACTTCCTTCTTGAACTCGGTAGGATCAAACGGGTGTGCGCCCACCTTAAGAAATACTGGCATTTTTATCGAAAATGTGTCCTCCTCAGGCTTGTGTGAGACCGCGTGACGTGGCAATGTGACGTTTGTCGTGGTTAGCGTTCTTTCGTCGGCAGAATCATTGTCCGAGTCGTTTTCCTCGTTATCTATGCTTAATTTTTCTGGTTTCGATTCTACTTCTTCATCGTCTCCAAATAAGTCGTCGACTTCCTCTTCGCTATGATTCGACAAGTTTTCGTCGGACATTGGTGCTGGGCTAAGTATGTATTTGGAAAGAGGAAAATCGTTGATACTCACGCAGGTCACGTGCGCACCTTGCAAAGCTCACCGCTTACACCAGATTAATAATACATGTATTCATCGACACAGAAAAGAAAAATTCATCGACAGAAATAGAAACCCATAAATCATAACACACAGATTGTAAAGTATAAGCGAGCGGATGATATTCTTCGTTCGGTGAAGTGCGCTGCACTCTCAGAGGCAGTTAGGTGCCTGCTTCACGCGAAACATCAGAAATCGTGATTGGAGGCGCAACGGCCTCGGGGCTTTGGGCGGCGGAGTCTTCCTCCTTGCAACCGGAGCCGTCCGAAACGTGTAAGAGATTTGGAGCGGCGGACGGCTTGGGTAGCCCGTACCCAGCCTCAGAACCACACTCGTCCTCACTGCTGGCCCCACTGGCAAACTCGGTGTCCAGTAAAGTCAAGCCACGCGAGGACTTGCGATTATTGCGATACCCGACCAAGTCCAAGTCCTGGTTTGGCAGTGAAAGCGACCTGCTGTGTGGTCTTCCGGACCCACGCACTTTCAAGGTATTCTCGTCAGTAACCTCGGCCGGCTGATCGAGTGGCGCAGGCAGCTCAGACGCGGTCTTGGGCAGTTCACTGCTGGGCAAGAGTTTGTACGCGTATTGTATCAAGAACTCGACCACAGACTGCGACAATGCGTATTCGTCTGGGTCCATGTCGTGGTTTGGATGCAGCAAAATGGATGGCTGGAAGATCGCGGCCAAGTTGCGCGAGGACATGAGGTTTGTTTGGCTGTTGCTCTGCACCATGGCGAGCAAGTCCAAGATGTAGAATAGGAGCTGCTTGGAAAGACCAGGGAGCTCGTCTAGGAGTTGTTTGTAGTCGTCAATAGAGTCGTAGACGTCACGTGTGAGTTTCTTGTAGCTCTTGGGCTTACCGGAAGCCTTCGAAGCTGAACGCGCTGAGCTGGGTTTCTTGACTTCGCCCTCGTCTCTCTCTTCGGGTTCTTTGTCCTCAGAAATATTAGCCTTCACCTTGGACTCGAGTACTTTGGAGTCAGATCCAATTGCAGCAGCCTCTTGGCTTGTACATTCCTCTTGTTCCGCCGCTTTTGGTTCTTTTTCCTTTTCCTTTTCCTCGCCCTTCTCGTCGGCTTGAGCGCTCTCAGGTTCTGGACCGGCCGTATCGGCGTACCCATTCCCACGAGAAGAGCTGGACCGTGGGTTTTCAGCCTTGTACTTCATATACTTGATGATACGTGGCCTTGTGCGCAAAGGGTCGCGGAAGTCCTCGTAAAGGTCGAGTGGGATGAGCGGTTCTGGCAAGGCATTCAAGTAACGACGGAGCACCAGAGCAGCATCGTGCACGGTATAGCCGTCCCAGTTGAGCTTCTTGCCGTAGTCCGGAGGAGTGCTGAAGATGATCTGGAGCTCCTTGATTCTCTTGGACAGGCCGCCCACACGGAAGATGCCTTCGACGGTCAAGCCTGTCTTTTTCAAGAAAATCCCACACTTCGCCACGACAATGGGGATTCTCCCGTACTGGAGAACGTCCAGAGACGCCAGCTCAGTGCCCAAAATGGAAATCTTAGCTGAGGCCTCGTTGATGGCTTCAGCGAGCGGAACGCCAAAGTACTTGGAGTTCTCGTCAACTAGCGGATTGCTCTGTAAGAAAGAGTCTCTGTGCTGGCGGATGTTGAAACTGTCCTGCGACACGCTCTGATTGGATGTGGAGTTTGACCGGATGCGGTTGACGTTGTTTGTGGAGCGTGACTTGTGGTTCAAAAGAGGCCTGAGCAAGTCCAGGTGCACCAGAGAGTGCGAGTGGGACTGGGGCACGGATTCCTTGCCCAAGGAGGGGAAAGGAATGGCCTGTTGCGGCGATAGAAGCTGATTGGACGAATGCACGGAGAACAGCGACCTGGAGGGAGATTTAGATGCGGTGGTGGCAAGGTCATTTTCGCTGAGTTCATTGACTGAGTCGTTCAGAGTGACCCCGGGCCTCTTCAAATTCTTGACCCAACCGAAGATCGAGTTGCGGCTGGTTGGAGATGCCGCCTGGCTCATAATTCAGGCGTTGTTTTGTTGTGGTGTTGTGGTGTTTGGCTTCTCTGTTGATGAGGCACAGCCTTGAGTCGTGGGAACAACAAGTGGGGATGCAATGTTCGGGTAACAAACCTGAGGAACGGGAGAATTTCAATGTGATGTGTGAGCGGTGGGTGGTGTCGTATGGTGACTTGGTGATTTCGAGCTGAAAAAAAAGGCAGTTTGTTTGAGTTCTTCAGTGTGCTGTTCTTGTTGTGGCTAGTCAGACAGTGCGGAACGAGAGACTGACGACAACTGCGCAGCAAGCAGGAAAGAAAACCAATAATTCTGGGAAACAAAAAATTACTGAAGGTTGGCGCGGGTG
Organism: Sungouiella ecuadorensis; assembly: GCA_030579155.1. Lineage (NCBI taxonomy): Eukaryota > Fungi > Ascomycota > Pichiomycetes > Serinales > Metschnikowiaceae > Sungouiella > Sungouiella ecuadorensis. The sequence continues at coordinate 62,813 of JAKUAF010000030.1, read as the reverse complement.
CGGTAGGCGGTACAGGACGCAGCTAAATATAGCGTGGAGCACCTGAAACAGAGGGGAGAATGAGATTTGTGGGTGGGCCAGAGAGGCGAGAGTGCGGTTGTTTGAAGGGAAAAGTCAGAGGGTCAAGGTGAAATAATGAAGCTTTTATAATTTGGATTGAAGTCCACAGTGATTTTGTGTGGCGTGAGTGGAGGAGATGAGAAAAGGCTGAATGAGAAATAGTGCGAGGCAGGCCAGGTGGATATAGACATTGCAAAACGGTAAGGAATTGTGTTGAACCAAAAATAAAAATTAGTTTCAGTCTCATCAAGAGCAAATTTCTGACAATATTTCTGGGTGTTTCTTATTTCTGTTTTTTTTTACCAGGTTGTCTTTCTTGTCTTTGCTGTTCCTCCTCCATTTCTCAGGCTTTGTGTTTTTCTTGTCATTCCACTAAGTGCATACACTTTCTACACACATATCCAAACCCATACAAATCCGACCAAACTGCAATTCCAATTACTTTCCATCAACTTTCACAAGTAAAATACAGCTGTGCTTTCCACACCTCCTCTCCTCGGCTATCTCCCCTTTAACTTTAATTACGTGCATGGTTCTAGATCGCAAGTGACAATAGCAATGTCATTTTATGCATCAGCTGGTAGAGATACCGCGACGCCTCTGGTCTCTCACTAGGCAGTTCCATTAGCCACACCAGTCTCAAAGATCTGCACTGGTGCCCTTGATGGAAAAGATGACCCTCTTGAATGTTGCGTTTGGTCCTTATCTGAACATTTTGGAGTCCTGATTGTCAGACTAGTCTGTACTTGTGCAACGGGGCACTTGACTCACAATATAGATCATCTTGCCCGTTATGAGCCACCATGTATACTACACCCGTACACCAGCTGTATATCCCCTCAGTTGAGATTTTGTGCACAATAAGTTCCAGTAATGTGTGTGTGTGTGTGTGCAGGATCACCAAATAAGGTATCAACATGGACAAACCACGAAAGGACTTTGGTTTATTTGATAAATGGGACAGAAGCCAGGGTAAAAGGTCAAAAACAACTGTCGTGTAAATGTAAGAATGCCAACTCTGCTCTGGTTTATCGTCTACGCAGTATCTTCTCTTACTGGTATATGAGGTACTCCACCAAAGAATTCAGCGATAAAGGAGAATCTATCAACTGCAATGAAGCGTCAGGCAAGCATTTTGAATATTCTTTTGTTCTCGGATCTTCATCCGGCACTTCCTCATCGGATGCGGTTGCAACCTCTTCATCCTGCATGCGACACCCAATCAGATCAATAAACATAAACACTGATTACCCATACTTAACACAAAAGTTCCACATGTCGCCACGTCGCCGACCTTTGAGTCGAAAACTGGTCAACACTCTAAACCAGACGCCACGTGACAAAAACAGGAAGCTGTCCATTGCTCCGAAACAACCACACAACTCCAAAATGCAGCTATCCGATTTCGAGATCGGGAAAGTGCTAGGGAAGGGCAAATTGGGGAAGGTTTATTGTGTTAAGCACAAGCAGTCAGGTATTATATGCGCCATAAAAGTCATGTCGAAAAAAGAATTGGTGGATTTGAAGTTGGAGAAGAATTTCAGGAGAGAGATAGATATACAGAGAAGCTTGAAGCATCCCAACATAAGCAGGCTCTATGGGTTCTTTTTCGACGAAACAAACGTGTACTTGATTTTGGAGTACGCCTTGCATGGAGAGATTTATCAGCTCTTGAAATCTCACCGAAGATTCGACGATATCACCGCGTCTAGCTACACATTCCAAGTGGCTAATGCATTACAATACCTACACTCGAAAGGAATTATACACCGCGACATTAAGCCGGAAAACATTCTTTTGGCGTCGGATAAAACAGTGAAGTTGAGTGATTTCGGCTGGTCGGTGAAAACAAAACCTGTGGACAAGAGACTCACCATTTGTGGGACCTTGGATTACCTTCCACCAGAAATGGTCGAGTCGAAGGAGCACGATTACAGTGTGGATGTGTGGCTGTTAGGAATCTTGTGCTACGAGTTTTTGGTGGGAAGGCCCCCGTTTGAGGAAGTGGACAAGAACGCAACGTACAAGAGAATAGCCAAAGTTGATCTTCACATTCCGAGTTTCGTGGAGGCTGACGCCGCCGACTTAATTCACAGGCTACTTCAAAAAGATCCAAAATTGAGACTTCCGTTGTCTCAGGTGGAGCATCACCCTTGGATCGTCAAGTATAGGCCACTATGGCCCAAACGCTCCTAGAGAGCATTGCATAGGTAATTAAAGCATCGATTCGATCCCGTCGACCGAGAGGTAATAATACATAGAATACACTGCCACCACTCAGCGGCTGCTCACAGCTGCTGTGCTGCCACAGACTGCTGCCTTTGTTTCAAAAGCATCTGCTGTTGCTGCTGCTGTTGTTGCTGCAACTTCAACACCTGCTGCTGAAACTGGTGCTGCTGCTGCTGATTATACTGCGCTGTCATGATGATTGCTTTTGATGGCGCACGCACCTGGTATAGTTCCCCGCTGACAGCTGCGTATGACTGTGTGCCAACTTCAGCAGCGGAGGCGTCGACATTGACCAACGCACAGCGGCCTTGTAATCCTCCGATAGACCCCGAAATGGCCTGATTGGCCAATGTCAAGTCTCCCGACAGGTTCAGTGAGTCTGAGGCGGCATACCCATTGGTGATGAGCGCATTGGCATATGCCTCCCTCATGTATAGGAATTTGTGTCTGTCGCGCAGCGGCATGATGACCTTGCGTTCCAACGGAATGGCCTGATTTTTAGATAATCCCTCCAACACCAAGTGAGTTTCTTCGTCAGGGTCAAGCACCAAACTGAGCAGGCCCGCTCCTGCATCATCAGCATCGTCCACGCCTGTGAGCTGTGCATTCTCCCTTCTTTGTGCAGCTAAGGCATTGGAAGCTGCAAGCTTTGCCTGGTTCCGCTTTTGATACTGCTGGAGCAAAATGTCGTAGGGAGCGCTTCTGCCTGGCACGGCTCTTTTCGCACCCATGGAGTGCGTTTTACACGTGAGCGAACGAGCGCAAAACCCGCCCAGTGGCAAAGGAACGCCACACTGCTTCTCCACGTCCACAGGGCCCTTTGTTTTGGCCGGCGCTTTCGTTTTCGGCAATTTGTTTTTCTTCTTCAGAGTACTGTTGGCCCTCATTGCGGCCGCCTCAGCTGCTGCCGCTGCCGCCGCTGCAGCATTAGCCGCCTCCTTCTCCTTCTGCATTTGTGATTTCTTATACTTTTTCTTGGGCCGCGCCTGCAGCTGTGACAGCGAGGGCGTACCTGGAGTTGGAGTAGCGCCACGGGACAGGTCAACCGAGGAGGTTTCAAGGTCGAGCAAGGCGTTTGCCGTTCTGCCCCTTTTTCTTTTCCCCGTGACCACGCCGGCGGCTAATTCGTCTTGTCTTTTTTGTTTCATGTCGATACACTTGGCGTAGTGGGTGCTTAACAGGTCTTCACTTATGGGTCTTGAGCACGAGTTGCAGACTTGGAATTTCACAACCTGAGAAAGGTAGCTAGAGTCCAGTAAGACGTTGACTATGACACTGGGACTCGTGGAAGAGTTGCTCACGAAGTCTGGGTCGAGATTCCAGTCGAGTTTCTTATCCAAGTAAACGCCAAAATCTTTCCAGATGATGTTTTTCTTTTTCAGTTCGAAGCCGAGGTTGCGCACAGATTCGAGAGTCACTAGCCTGGGGGTGTGTCTGCTGCGAGTGCTAGGGGTCATTAGGCTCGAGAGTGGTTGCCTTGAGCTTTTGGCTTAAGTTTTGGTGGTTACTGTTGGTGTAGTTGGTGAGATATGGGTGGGAGGTACGGGTGCAGACATGGATTCCAGCAAGACATAGGGAAGTGGATGATGAAAGTGGAAGACATTGGAAGGGGAATTATTGAAGTTTGGAAATAATTCGAGATTGTGAATGCAATTTCGCAGTTATTTTGTTTTCTGAGAGTCATTTTGAGTAGTTTCTGTTGGCATGATATCATGGTGCTCCCCAGCTTTTCGCACCAGAATTGGTAGCATAGCAAAGCCAGTCAAGTGCGGTAAGAAAGAGGAATGTGATGAGAAACTGATGAAAATAATTTATGGTTAGGGCGGAGCTGTAGCAACACACGACTACTCGAACTCAAAATCGCTGTGTTCAGTTTGTTTGAGCTGGAGTGTGGTTTCTAGTGGTGACTCTGGATTTCTGACCATTTCGCAGCCAACTGAACATGGGAAGCATCACCAAGAAACGCAAGACAGGAAACTTCGGAGGCCAGCATCAGTTAAAATTAATCAAGGCAGAGCCGCACTGACAATGTGAAATTTTGAGTGTGGTGCTTTGTCCTTCTCAGTTCACTCCCCTACACTTCTTTTTTACCCATTTTTAGCTATAAGAAGAAAACAGCCCAAGCTACTCCAGACGGAAAGCTCCAAGGCCAGAAAAGTTTAAAAACACCCAGAAACCTCAATATCCACTCCCCAGCTCAGTTACTCCTGAGCTTTGGAGCGCACCTCGGTCGGGTCCACCGTGCTGCAAATGAACGTCTTGGTCAAGTTCAGATGCATTTTCTTGAAGTGCCTGAAGAAACTCAACAAAGGGTTCGACTTGTTCTTCCAGCACGCGACCTCAACAACCTCGAAACACACAGGGCACTGCACGCCCTTCACCAACCTGGTCTTGTGCAAGTCACAGTTGCGTGCCATTCTGTATGTGCCGTAGTACAAGCCCTCGGGAATCACATAGCTGTTGGCGAAAACACCGTGCTCCAAGGTCAAGTGGGACAAGTAGCTGGAGTTCTTGAATGGTTTGAACTTGATCTCGCGGCAGAAGGGGCAGAGGCCGCACTTGGACTCCGGGATAATGTGGCTGTCGTTGTCGAGCTCGTACCGGTACCACTGCGGCTCGTAGGGGTTATTGGTGTTGAAGTTGGGCAGCTCCACGTACAAGATGTGGGAGACCGCGTTGGCGACGGAGGAGATGTCTCTGCAGTAGACTTTTCTCTGGAGAGCGCCGCTGATGGTGGGGATGGTGCAGCAGGCACCTGAGGCGCACTCAGGAAGGGCCCCATGGATGTGCAGCGAAAGCGAAGCTCGCGAAAGCGACGCTGAACCAGAAGCAGAACCAGAAACAGACTCAGACTCACAACTGGAGCCAGAACAGGAGCGTTGAGAGTTACCGGAGTGACCGTGGATGGAAGATCCAAAGAGATTCGACTTTCCCTTCTCCTTATTCACGTCTTTGCTTCCCTTCTTGCCTCCCTCCTCGCTTGCGTCGGCCTGGGTTGCCTTTGCCCTTACGCCCTCCAATACCTCGCCCGCGAGTGGCTGCGAAAAGTCGCACAAGAGCTGCGACAGCATCTGCATCTGCTGCGCAACCAGGTGCGGAGCGCTCGCCACGTTGGTGATGTTCTCGTTGATCACCGTGCGGTAAATATCGCCCGTGGCGCCATGGTAGTCCAAGATCACGCCGAGGCACTGCACGGACGAAGGCAACACCAGAACGGGGCCACTGGCCACGAAGCGTGAGTGGAGTGGTTTTCCGCCCGCGCGCCGCGAAGACCCTGCCCCGCGCTCATCACTTCCTTCGGCCCTGTAGATTGGCCTGTCCGTCCTGTAAACGGGTCTGTCTGCCCTGAAGTTGGGTCTACCCGTGTCCCTCAGTCTCTCACTGACCCTCCCAATTCCACCCAAATTCCCAGTGTCTCTGAACTTCACAGACTTCTTGGGTGCCTTTTTGGGCGAGACAGGAGTCATCGGGCCCGCAACTCCCTTTTTGCCGATTTTCTCCGTGGCCCTTGCGCCCTCATACTTGTGTGTCAAGTTCGCAGCCTCGTTGCGCTCACTGTACTGAGGCAGAGGAGAAAACAACCAGCCCCAGAACTTCTCTTCACCAGCGGAGTCTGCCTCTTCAGTTTTCTTGGAATCTGGCTCATGAGAATTTTTCAAAGCTGGTGATTTTCCTCCCGCTTTTTCTTCCGATTTCTCCGCCTGCTTCTCCCTCAGGTCCTCCTTCCCCTTCTCCTTCAGTTTCCTGTCCTCCCAGTCCGCTGGGTAGATCTCAGGGCCAATGGCTGGCACCCCAATTTTCGCGGGCGCCATCGCACACTCAGTGGCATCGAGCACACTCGGCAAGTGGTGGAAATGGCTGGATGGGCCTTCCACGGAAAATCCCACGCCCGATGCGTGGAACTGCTGGCCCTGGTAGTCTGGGGCCACGCTCTCGTTCTGTGCACCACTGGCCTCAGACGACTCTGTGGACCACGATCCCAACGACGGCACCGAAAGACTCTCGGCCCGCCCAGAAGGAGGAAACGCACCCTGCTGGGCAGTGTAGTTGCGCTGGTAGTGTTCCTCGCACGGCCCGGAAAACTCACCAGCATACTGGCCCGGGTACTGGCCTGGGCACGATCCATAATCATTTGGGGCCAAAGTGGGGCTGGAGTCGCCGTACCCGTACTGAGGCACGGGCTTGTAGTCATGCAAGGAGAACTCTCCCAACGGGTCGGCACCTATGGCCCGGAACTCGTCGTCCATCTGGACTGAGAGGAGCACGTCCGGCGGGTAAGGGTGGGGTGGGTGTAAATGGTTGAACTGCGAATCGTCAAGCAGATGGTTAGCCATAGTAAAGTAAGTAGTGAATCAGAAAAGTAGCAGATGATATGAGCGAAAATAAAGAAATGAAAGTTTTGGGAGCAAAAAGATGGAAAATGGGTAGTAGCCTAAAAAGTAGTAGATAAGTAGCAGTAGGAAAAGTAGATTCAGCCCGACCACAAATGGGTGCGCATGAATGCCATACTCCAAAATTATTGGGTGCAAATCCTGCACCGCAGCCCTCATCACTCTCCACTCTTTTTCTTTTCCAGTATGGATCTGACCACCGCCATTTTTGCAGTATGCTGCGGGCTTTATTATTTTTCGGGCGGCAGGTTGACGCTAGTTATCGCCGCCGCTACCTGGTTCGTCATTTCAAATAAAGGAAAGGACTCTTTCAAGCAAGAGAAACACCTGCCCATCTACGAGGTTGATTTCACCCATGCATTCACAACAACTGCCCAAACGCACACTCAGACAAATTTCCCGAAGCCCAGAAAGTTGGCCAGGCGCTCCAAACTGCCCAAGATCTTCAAAGGCGCCAAACCGATGCCCAATGGCGGCCCAATCTTGACATCTACCCCGCTAAAGCTACAGCAACTGCAGGTGTACATTTTCTACACGACGCTCACGGGTTCTTCACAAAGAGTGGCTAAATCTCTTCACGAGAAGCTCTCAAACATCGAGGGCATCGAGCACGAGCCAAAATTGCTCTCGCTAGACGACGATGTTGACGACTTGGAAGAGTACTTCTTGAAGACTCCAAAGAACAAAACTCCCAACGTCTACCTCCTTGTTTTGCCCTCGTACGAGACAGACTCGCCCATCGACTACTTCATCGAGCACTTGACAGACACGTTCCAGGACTTCCGCGTGGACAAGTATCCGTTGCGTTCGCTCGCTGGGTTTGCAGTTCTAGGCTTGGGCGATTCCGAGCTGTGGGGCGGGTCCAAGTTCTGCTACCAGGCACTTTTAGCTGATAAATGGCTCGGGAAATTGGGCGGGCGCCGTTTATACCCCGTGGGCCAGGTGTGCATGAAGCACGAGGGTGAGCCAAAGACCCAGGACTGGATCAACGGATTCGCCGAGCTCTTGGCGGACAACGAGCCGTTCTACGTGGACGACGAGGTGGACGACTCGGACGCCGAGGACGAAGTCGATTTGGCCAACGATGTGGTCGACGTTGAGGATATGGGCGCCATTATCAGGGCCTCCGGAGGCAGTATTGCTGCAGAGCCCAAGCAGATGGTGGCGCAGGACTCGCCTACGTTCCGCTCGTTGACCAAACAGGGATACACGGTGGTCGGGTCGCACTCAGGGGTGAAAATTTGCCGCTGGACAAAGTCAGCCATGCGCGGGCGTGGTCTGTGCTACAAGTTTGCCTTCTACGGCATCAGGTCGCATTTGTGTATGGAAACCACGCCGTCGTTAGCGTGCTCGAACAAGTGTGTGTTCTGCTGGCGTCACGGAACGAATCCGGTGGCGAAACTGAACTGGCGGTGGGAAGTTGACCCGCCAGAAAAGGTGTTGGCCGGTGCACTTGAGGGCCACTACAAGAAGATCAAGCAAATGCGCGGAGTGCCCGGAATTCAGATGGATCGGTTCCAGGAGGCGTTCCAGGTGCGTCATTGTGCGTTGTCATTGGTCGGCGAACCGATTTTTTACCCGCACATCAACGAGTTTGTCGGGATGTTGCACGAGCGCCAGATTTCGTCGTTTTTGGTGTGCAATGCGCAGCACCCAGACCACTTGGCCAGACTTGCAAAAGTCACACAGTTGTATGTGAGCATCGACGCGCCCACCAAGAAAGACTTGAAAAAAGTCGACAGGCCGCTCAACGCAGATTTCTGGGAGAGACTCATGCTGTGCTTGGATATCTTGCGCACAGTGCAGAAGAACCAGAGAACGGTGTTCAGATTGACGTTGGTGAAGGGGTTCAACATGGGCGACATCGAGAGCTACGCCGACATGGTCGAGAGAGCGCAACCTTCGCAGATTGAAGTGAAGGGTGCCACTTTCTGTGGGTCGTCTGCTGGCAATGGCAACCCGTTGACTATGCAGAATATCCCATTCTACGAAGAGTGCCGGGACTTTGTGGAGAAATTAACCGCCGAGCTCCAGAGAAGAGGATCCATGTATGAGCTCGCCGCCGAACACGCCCACTCGTGCTGCATTTTGATCGCGCACACCAAGTTCAAGATCAACAACGTGTGGCACACCCACATCGACTACCCCAGATTCTTCGAGTTGCTAGAATCGGGCGAGGACTTCTGCGATTTGGACTATGTGAAGGAAACGCCCTCGTGGGCGGTGTGGGGATCCGAGGAGGCCGGTTTCAACCCGGAGGACACGCGGTATGACCGTAAAGCCGAGAAGGCGAAGAAACGAGAGGCGCGCGATGCGTTGGCTGCGAAAGTGAAAAGTGACATGGAGAGGGAGGTCGCCACGGACGACATATAGGAACGGAAATTATTTATTCAGGCCCAATGAAGCCAAACAAAGAGAAGTTTTTTTCTCTTTCAATTCTTTGCACTATCTCTTTGTCTTCTCTTCATCTCCCCTTCCTGTCGTTTTTCTCACCTCAACTTGATTTCGCGGTGTCAATACTGAGCCTACATCTGACACTACCTACACTCCTACGCTTAACTGAAACCTTTCTACACCACAAAAATGTCCAGAATTGCCTTCATTCACCCAGACTTGGGCATCGGGGGCGCAGAGAGACTCGTGGTTGATGCGGCGGTCGGCCTCCAAAACTTGAAAAACAGAATTACGGTGTACACCTCCCACTGTGACAAGACCCACTGTTTTGACGAGGTGAGCTCGGGAATCCTCGATGTGGAAGTCTACGGCGACTTTCTCCCGACCAACATCGCCGGGAAGTTCCATATTTTGTGTGCCATCTTGCGCCAGCTCTACTTGACCGTCCTGCTAATTGTGTCTGGGGAGATCAAACAGTATGACTTCTTCATAGTGGACCAACTCTCCTTCTGCGTGCCGCTCCTCAGCTTGTTCGGAAACTCTCATCTGAAAGTCTTGTTCTACTGCCACTTCCCTGACCAGCTTTTGGCGAAAAAAACGGGCCTAGCGAAGAAATTATACAGAGTGCCCTTTGATGCCCTAGAGGAGTGGACAACTGGAGTCAGTGACCAGATTGTGGTCAACTCCACATTCACCAAATCGATTTTCCACCAGACGTTCACGCACTTGCCTTGTGACCCCGGTGTGATTTACCCGTGTATCGACGCCCACCAAAACGATCTGGACAATTCTGCTGCTGAGACCGAGCTCAGTGTGTTTCTCAATGGGAACAAATACTTTCTTTCAATTAACAGATTCGAGAGGTTGAAGAACGTCGAGTTGGCGGTCAAAGCATACGCTGAGCTCAAAGAGAAAACAAAGACGGCCACCAAGTTGGTCATTGCCGGTGGGTTCGATGCTCGTGTGCGTGAGAATGTGGAGACTTTGGCTGAACTCGAGCAATTGTGCGATGAGCTCAAGTTGGTCCATTACACGTTCCGCGGGAAACTCGTGGCTATGCCAAAACTGACAGAGGTGATTTTCCTTCCGTCTGTCCGGGGCCCGATAAAAAATGCTGCATTGAAGAGCGCATTGCTTTTGCTCTACACACCAACTTTCGAGCATTTCGGAATTGTGCCCGTGGAAAGCATGTTGAGCAGAACTCCAGTATTGGCAATCAACAGAGGCGGGCCGTTGGAGTCGATTGTTCATTATGATGGGAAAAATCTCCACGAGGCTACCGGGTTCAACCAGCCCAATGACGTACAGAAATGGGCCCAGATTTTGGCGGATTTCGACCTGCCGGAGTTTTCAGCTACTAGAAAGAAGTTGGGCGAGAACGGTTACAAGAGAGCCATTTCGATCTTCAGCCGGGAACAGATGAGTGAGTCGTTTGAATTGAACTTGGAGAAAGCCAGGAATGCCACACAAGATAAGGGAACTATATACAAGGTCTTACTGGTGTGGCCATACTTGACTGTTGCGGGAATCCTTGCCGTTCTAGCTGTCCTCGTTACCTTCATTCGGGCTTAAAAATCAGCTTGACCAGTTTCCAGAACTGGAGCTGTTCCTGTGGTCGCTCAATCACATTATACTGGGATCCAGACCCGAGACTGAGACTCCCCTTTGCCGAGTCGAAGACGCCCAAAAACGAATCACTGGACCCCTTGTGTTTTGGATCGATCTGGCGGATTTTGGTTTGCGCGTCTACCCAGTCTCGTACCAACAGGTCAATATTGACAATCACATATTCCAACAGGTCATTGGTTTCTGCACTCCCCACCAACTTCCACTTATGTAAGCTCGCCGACGGACACTGTAGGTTGTAGCTTCTGATATTTTGGTTCAAATCGTTGATCTTTGCAGTGATGTACTTGTTGTGCTGACGTGAAAAGTGCGCCTTGAGATTTGAGTGGTCAAGCAGAGCCATATTTAGTTCAAGTTTACTGAGAATCTGCTCAGGCGACATATCCACACTCCACTTCCCAATGATCAACGCAAACCATTTCCTCTGTAGATCTAGTCTGAACATGCTGATCTCCCTCTGTGTTCCTTGCTGGCTTTCTATCCACGGAGGCAAACAGTCCTGCTTGTTCAAGATCTCGTTCATGAAGAAACTGGTGTTAGTTGAATTTGCCAACCGCTCACGGTCTAACGGCTTCCCGCGAACGCTGGCCATATCTGGTGTCTCGAATTTCCCAGTTTTCTGGTCAATTGCTGCGTTTATGCGTGCATCTGCCATTGAGCCAATAAGTCCCATTGTGGCATTGGGTGACGTGGCATCCACAAACATCAGGGGCCCCATTAGCCGCTCCTTGTACATTTCCCTGAAATTATCCTCGTTTTTTTGGGTTGCAGGTGCTGTTTTGGTCACCTTGTAGTCCAAGCTAGACTCCTTAGCATTCTTTATCCTGTCCCGGACCGGCACCGGAGGCGTGATGATTGTCCTTTGCGTTCCGACTTTCTTCGCTTTCGGAAGAGAATCTGCCAACATCCGAGCCGCGGCCTGTTTGGGCTCCTCGGTACCCGTCCAAGGTGGATTAAGTATGGTGTCTGCCATATCACGCTGGTCTTTCAGCCTGAGGAGATTTTCACTTCGCAAGAATGCAAATTCTTTCTGGTACTTAACTCTGAACTCATTATCTTTGGCTTCTTGCTGCAACTTGGTGGTGGATTCCAGCTGGTTCTCTGACTCCACATACTTGTTGTAGATGTGCCTTAGAGTCGGGTCTCTGTCGATGACAGATTTGCCAGAATGTGAGATCTGCTCATCTAGGATCCTTTGGAACCGTTCGGCGATGGCAGAGTTGTTTGTAGAGTTTCTGCGTAGAAAACACCTCATGTGTTTGCCATTTGGATTGTGAGTGAGAGCGCAACAGAAAGGCAATTGTGCGTATGAGATCAAAGGTGAGGCGAAATGGGTTGAGACACCAAAGAGAAGAAGACAAGGAAAGTGAATAGGAAGAGAACGATGAAAAGAAGAATTATTGAGTTGAACATGAACATGAAATTGAACTTAATATTGAATTTTTTTTTTTTTTTTGAATGCATTGTATTCATTTTTCTGGCGTTCAACTCGTTCTTCCTGGGTTTTGCCTGCACAGCTCAAGACCAGTTTATAAGAGATAGCCAGAGTGACCCTCTTCAGTATGATAATACCAATATGATTTGAGCCGACAGAACCATGCCAGCAACATTAAATTTATCTCTAAATCTCCAATGCTTGAATTTTGATTTCTTTGTCAATTTCCATGTTTACTGGGGCACACTCAGTCTGTTCTAGTTGTTCAGACTTCTATCAGCAGGTCCAGTTTACCTGTGCACAAAGTCACCTTATTTAAAAGAAATCCAAATATTGTCAATTCTTTTCTATGGGCAATGTGCTTACAATTACAAAACTGATACTCATTGAGGGTTCCGTAATCTATCCACTGGTCAGGCAGATCTGAGCATTGACAAGACCGGGGAAGTGAGAGACTAACATTTCCGAACCATAGCAAATATTTTTCAATGAAGAAAGCAATCTCCATTTGGTGGAATCTTATTTCCAATTTTACAGCTTTCTGCTCAAACTGATTCTTCCTTTTTTGTCCAGACCTCATCTGGTTGCTGTGGTTTTCGGTGTGGTGCTTAGAATTCGCAGCCAACATTTTCTGCACTCCAGTAAATACACAGTATCAGCCAGCAGAAACTGAAACAGCAGATGGGAAAAAACACGATCAGAGTCAGGCAAAGAATAAATACACACTACAAGATCACCTCATATGGAGTCTTCCTTTCAATATTCATTTCTGGTTGACTGTATTCTCTGATGCTTGTTTCCTGGTTTCCTGCCCACGTGATCTAAGCGAGGCGGATATAGTAATAAGCCCGAAGATAATGTAGGTAAACAGAGAAGCAAAATTTTCCCGTGTAAAGTCAAATGTGTCAAAATGTGAAACGCGCGTTTCAGCCGTCTAAGAAAATCCCGGAATCCATCTACAAAAAGTTGTATCTTGAAGTATCTGTATTGGGTGGTATCTATAGTACATGCACTGATCGTGAGGGGATGAGAAGCGTGATCTGAGTATCTGTGGGGTCCAAAATCTCTCTGAACTTGAACATTTCTGCCTCCTCTAAAGAGCGTAGAACACTAGCACGCACGAACCTAGCACCACAAACGTCAAAAAGAAGAGCTTCGCCAAGAAGCACATCACCGTATCCTTGTTACCGCCCGCGGTAATGATTAGTTGTTTCTCCAAATCAATGTCGTCCAAGTAAATTTTCCCTTTGGCCTGGCTGTTCTCCTGGTTGTTGTCCTCGAAGTACTCAGACATAGCCAGATCAACTGAAGACACCGAGTGTGAGTGATCTCTTTTGGGGATTGTGAGAGATGCGGCTCTGTCTCTCTGCGGGGTGTACGAAGAGGCTCTGTCCCTGTTTGGGGGAGTGGAAAACGTTACTGAGGTTCTCCGATCTGACATCTGGAAAGAAAGTAGTATAGAATTAGGTAGGTATTTTTAGGTGTCATGAGGCTATAAGGCGTTTCGCACCTGTACACCACGCCGCGGGGCTATCATTTTTTTTTTTTTCTTTGAGAATACTCACTACGAACACTGGCCGAGAAGATTTATGCAGTTTAGCCGCTGGTAGAGCTACTCAGTCATGTTTTTTTTTTTTATTTTTTTTTTCAAATAGAGATCGGAAAATTCAAAAAGAAAATACGAAATTCTGTCTTTTTTCTCTCTCCACGTCTTTCTGACAATATCCTGATAATGTCAATTTCGCGGCGTTGGGCATGCCTGCATACAACCGAGCAATTCTGGTCTAGATTACTACAGCCCCAACGGGTATATTACTTGCAGGAAATATACTGGTAATCATATATCGAAGAGAACATCCGGTAGAAAGCGTATCCAATTGAAGTGATAAAGTGAGGGCCATACAGCCACGAATTTTTTTGTCTTTTCTTTTTTGTTTGATCTTTTTCAAATTTCTCTCTGAAGAGCTTCATATTGCTCACAAGGCGATAGACATGGCTGCTAGGATAACTGGCAAAACACTCACCACTTCACCCACTCCAGCGTATGCAGGCGGAATACGAAAATCGACAAACGCTCCAGATGTTCCCAATATTGCAACCAAATTGTAAACGAAAGCCCACGCAAAATTGAACATGATGATTCTGAACGATTTCTTGGAAATCGCCAACATCTGCACAATTCCCTCGAGCCCACCGGAAAGCACGACATCAGCTGCAGCCAGTGTCAAGTCAGCGGTGTTGCCAATCTGCACACCAACATTGGCATGGGCCACGGCAGCAGCGTCATTGATTCCGTCACCGCAGAATAACACGTTCTTGCCGTTTTCAATGAGTTTCGAGACGTATCCCAGCTTCTCTGCAGGCGTGTACTTGTACCTGATGTTCTCGTACGGAATCCCAACCAAATCTGCAGTGTATTGCACAGCTGTAGCGTTGTCTCCACTGACAATATGACACGTGATGCCCTTAGCCTTGAAATGCTCAATAACGGTCACGGCCTCGGGTCTGAGTGTGGCCTTCAAGCAGAAAATACCAGCCAACTGACCTCCAATGGTAATGCAAAGGTAGGAGAAACCATCGCCACTAACACGCTGGAAATCAGCATCCTGGTCGATTCTCAACCAGTAAGGGTTACCCAATTTCACGTTTGACTTGTTCCACTTGGCCTGAATACCTGACCCCGGAACATTCTCAACATCCTTTAATGTGACAGACTGTTGACTTCCCAAATAGGCCGAGATGGCTTGCGACATTGGATGGTCGCTTTTCTCGGTCAATTCCTTGACTATGGCCTTGATAGGACCAAACCCATACTGGCCGGGGAAAATCTCCATTTTTGCAACAACCATGTTCTCGTCAGTCAAGGTTCCGGTTTTGTCGAGCACGATATCGGTGACCTTGTGTCCACGCTCAAGAACAGCCGAGCTTTTGATCAAAACTCCCTTTTTGGCAGCAACACCGCCCGCAACAACCAACACCATGGGCACAGCCAAGCCAAGCGCACATGGACAGGAAATGGCCATCACTGCTATTCCATAGGTGATCGCAGACCCAACAGCACCGCCAGCATTGCGATGTCTCACTTCCAAGTTGATCACAATCCAGATGATGAAGACTACAATGGCAATGCCCATAACCGTGGGAACGAAGTAGCCAGCGATCTTGTCTGCCAAATCCTGGATCTTTGGTTTTTGCGACAAAGCGTTCTCAACCAACTCGGCAATATCGGAAATGCTGTTGTCTCCAGGCAATCTCGTCACCTCTGCCGTGAGCACTGACCCGCCGTTCATGGTGCCTGCAATCAACAAGGAATTTGGCGTTTTCAAGATCGGAGTAGACTCGCCGGTGATCATGGACTCATCCACAGTTCCCTCTCCTTCCCCAACCACGCCATCGGTAACGATTCGCGAGTGCGCTTTGACAACAAATCTGTCCCCGTACTGCAACAACCTCGAGTCGATTTCCTTGAGCTTGCCATTGTCGACAATAGTAGAAGTGTAGCTCTGCAACTGTCTCATGGAAATGGCAGACACAGCCTTCATCTTGGCCATGGTCGCAAACAATCTGCCAAACAACACCAAGGTAATAAGCAAAGTGCTCGTTTCAAAAATGGCCTCCTGCTCGAGTTTGATGCCAGACTCCTCCAAGGCAAATGCTACCACCGAGTAGCCGTACGCTGCAGTGACACTAATCACCACCAACAAGTCCATCTCAAGCACACGGGAATACACCAAACTCTTGAGTGCACGCACGTAGAACTCCGGCACAGCTATACCCTGGATCACGGTCGCCAACACAAGCTGAATAATCAAGGAGTTCGTATCGGAGATGTCGACACTGCCCCAAGCGAGAACCAACACGGGGACAGTGAAAACGGCACTGGCGATGGTCTTCCACAACATGGAATGGTACTGCCTGCGTTCCTTAGCCACATGGTCCGTAGAAGAGAGTTTGGCCAACGAGGCACCGGGAATTCCATACAAGATATCCCTGGCACCAATGTCGTGCGGATTGTGCCAAACCCTATAGGTGTTTTTGGCGACCTTCTCGATGTTTTCCACGAGGTTTTCAATCTTCGCAAAGTTGGGCGTGCCCTCAATGGTCAAGTCCAACGTCTGCTCGTCACGCTTGATCTCACTGTACTTGAACCCGGTCTCTTTAGTCAAACGGGCAGTAGCGTCCTGCAACTTGATGATGTCCGGATCATGGTCGAACTTCACCGTTGCAGTGACAAACGTCACCTCAATTCCCGAGATCCCATCGATGCCTTCCAAAACTTTGATGACCTTTTTGGCGCACCCAGTGCATGTCATTCCCGATACTTTGAACAGCGCCAGTTCTCCTCCGCCACCAGCCTCTAAATCCACTGATTTTCTGCCTCGCACCCGAACCCCAGAAGAGTCCACAGCTTTTCTTCTAGAAGAGGTCGTCACTCCACAAGAATCAGATTTCTTTTCGTGGCAGGAATAAGATTTCTTTTCGTGACAGCCAAAATTCTTATTCTTTCTCTCACAATCAGACTTTTCCCGCCTCTCTCTGGAGCAGCCTCTCCTTGATCTCTTTTCACAGCAGTCAGTATTTCTGGCTCTTTGTTTGTGGATTCTGTGCACGGATGAAGTCCACCCCACTGGTCTGGGCACTCCGTAGAGCTTCTCTGCCCTCTTCATCATCTCCGAGCAGATACACTGGCCCAACTTGACAATGGCCTCGTACTCCTTCATGGCTCTGTCCAAATGGCTGTTGCATGGTGTGTTGCACTTGACCACCAAAGGAGACGACTCGTCGCCGGAGTAGCACGAGTTCTCGAGCAGATCCAATGAGCTGCGGGACTCCCTGCAGCACGAGTCGGTGGAAGTAGCCACGGAGGCCAGAGAAGCCAGGCAAACCAGGGTGGCCACAGGAGCAGCATCGGCCTGGCAACACTCATCCTCGCACGAGTTAGTTTCCTTAGAAGAACCGGCATCCTTGGCTGGGTCCTGGCAACATGAGTCCACTGACTTTGAGTCACAGGAGTCCTTCTTACCGCAACAAGAGCCTTCTCCACAGGAATCTCCCTCATAAAACTCCCCCTCACAAAACTCTTCCTCACAAGAATCTCCTCCACAGGATTCCTCACCACATAAATCCTTCCCAGAATCTTTCTGGTCCTGGCAACAGTCATCCTGACAGGAGTCATCTTGGCAGGAGTCCTCCTCCTTCTCACAGAGATCTCCAGATTCCTTGCAGCACTCATCCTCGCAGTCAAGCGCCAAGTCCTTCTTGCAACAGTCATCCTCACAGTCATCGGCACAGTCATCCATGGAGATTGTATCATCCTCACAGTCGTTGCAGTCCAGGTCCTCGCAGCCCCTCACTTTCGCTCCGAAGGAGGTTCCAGTAAGCTTCACAGCTTGCTTTCTCTTGCGGTTCACAAGACAAGACTCCGGGTTGCTTTCGTGGGACTTGTCACACTGCACCTTGGCCCATTCCTGAATACATTCAACTGAGGTGTTAGTAAAAAGTCTCAGGGGAAGTTTGAATAGGGAGGTTCTGGGGAGATTTGTGATAGTTTTTTGGTGAGACTTGAGTCGAAGCTTTGATGAGAAACAATGTGAGCTCCTCTAGTATCTGATTGTCTTCCTTCTCTCTCTTGATTATCTTCTCTATCGTCCCTCCTCATCTTTTCTTTTCTTTTTTTTCTTTCTTTTATACATACTGGAACATGTGCCATTGTTCTTCTGGCAGTTCTCGTAGCACGCCAACAAATGTTGGCGGAGAGCAATGATCGTTTCCCCAGACATAGATTATGATAACTAAAATTGGCGATCTGCATTATCGAAGTGCGATTCGGGTTCACCCACGTGACGGAGAACAATAGGCTGTGGAAAGAAGAAGAAAAGGGAAAAAAAGGAAGAGATGGATTGGATTTTCAGTTGGCTCTCTTATCTTTTTCGCTTTTTTTCTTATCTGGAAGTTTCACCTCAGGTTTTGTGTTTTGTTCGCACTCTCTTGTTGGTACCTGATAGGGAGAGTCCAGGGCTCAGTCTCATTACTACAAGTTCCGTGAAGGGAATAATATTGCGTGACTGAAAGTCAGAATTTCGAACCAGAAAGAGCCCTTCGAAACCATGGTCAATATATTTGGTTTGTCGTTTTACGATTCTTTTCATTTAATTCTTAATCCTTTGTGTCTGAGACCAGATTCGATCTTGACTTTCAGCGAATCTGGGTCACCAGTGTGAATTTTCCATAGCTGCGAATTCGCACCCAGCCCACACCATGGCACAATTTTACGAGCAGGGAAGAATTACAGAACAGCAGTGAAAGTAACGAAAAAGAAAAATTCATCTCATCGAGCCTCTTCGCCTTCTCTGTCTTGCTCTGAACTGAACATTTCTCAATCTTGAAAGTTCCCATCAACCCTATTGTTGCTTCATTGTATTCCTCTTTTGGTCGGATTTGCATACTGGTGCAGACATCAAAACAGCACTACTGTATACTTCAGGCACCACATGATAATTGCCAAAACCGGTTTTGCTTTTGGATCTGAAATCCATTGTTCCAACGAAAAGTTATCCGGTCTAGCCCTATTGCACGCAGATCTCGCCTTTTAGTCTCCCAAACCGTTCTAGCCTTTCCGTGAGGAAGTCACAGAGAAACGGCAAGAGTATCTAACAAACAGATCATAAATTTTTTGAAAATGAGATGAGATGAGAAGCTCCAATGACGTGAAGGCACTTGGAATTTACTGTTCTCTTTTTCATTCAAGTTTTCCATTCCTTCTTTTCTCTTCCCTCTTCCTCTCTTTGTTCCTTCTTCATCTCTTCCACTGCATCCGTTCTGCCCCTTCTTATCAGGATTAAATTTCGCACAGAAATAATTGGACCTCTTGTGCATACAGTTCATCCCGATAAGAAAGGCGCGCTGCGACCAAATCACTCAGCGCTCGAAAAAGTCCGAATCACTCTCTCATCTCCGTGGACGCCCAAACAAAGATGAAGCTCACAACTCCGCTTTTATGGCTTTTGGCATCAGCCATGGTCTCGGCCGCTGCAGAACCGCACTCCGGCTCGAAACCCCCCATTAATTTCGACGGAGACGACGAATTTCCACCTGCGAAGCTCACTGTGAACAAGTTAACAGACGCCGACAACGAACCCTCCAATTCGCTCAATGTAAAGGATCCGGAGGAGGCCGACGGTGACGACCACGAAAACAACATCCAGTCTTTCTACATGGCGGTCTCGATGATTGTCGTTTCCGAGATTGGCGATAAGACCTTCTTGATTGCAGCTTTGATGGCCATGAAGCACCTGAGACTCGTGGTGTTTTCTGCGGCTTTCCTGTCGTTGGCCGTTATGACCGTGTTGTCGGGCATTGTCGGCCACGCGTTGCCCAGTTTGATCTCCCAGAGGGTCACACAGTTTCTCGCGTCGGTGTTGTTTGTCGTTTTCGGTATCAAGTTGCTTAACGAGGGCTTGCACATGTCCAAGGAGGCCGGTGTGGACGAGGAGTTGGCCGAGGTCGAGGAGGAGTTGGAGGCCAGCCACCTCAACGTCGAGCTAGATGACTTGGAGTCGGCTGGGTGCGCTTCTCCCGGCTCTGCTGCCAACAAACCTTGGTACGTGCAATTAGGCACCCAGCTCACGGATTTGGCGTCGTTTGTATTGTCGCCCGTGTGGATCCAGGTGTTCGTGATGACGTTCTTGGGCGAGTGGGGCGACCGCTCGCAGATTGCCACCATTGCCATGGCCGCAGGGTCAGACTACTGGTTGGTCATTTTCGGCGCCATTGTGGGCCACGGCTTGTGCACGGCTGCGGCGTGTATTGGCGGCCAACTATTGGCCACACGCATTTCGATGCGAACCGTGACCTTGGGCGGTGCCGTGGCGTTCTTGGTGTTCTCCGTGTTGTACTTCTACGACTTCTACACCTACGACGTGTCCTCGGAGGCGTGATCTCCACTGTTGCCATTTTTGTTTATAGACCAGGGGGTCCCCACGTGGCTCCCATTACATTCCTTCCCGCTACTCGAGGATCCCGCGGTTCATGAACTTTAGCACTGCGTTGGGCTGTAGCGGAGTCCCACTCCCAGAGATGGCCCTGTCTGTGGCTTCCCTGTCGTCCTCAATTTGCTTCTTTTTGGCTTGCCCTGCCTTTCCTTCCTCTGTCTCCAAGATTTCGAGCTCTTCCTTCGAATGGAACCCGTCGAAGTTGAACTGCTCCTCTAGTTCCTTTACTTTGGAGTGACACCACTCGGCGAACTCATCGTCCTTTTGGATGGGCAATTTGAACTCCTTGCTTTCCAGAATTGCTGCATCTATCCATGCGTCAACTTCGGGTAGCGGTTTCTTCCTCAAAAGTGTAGTTACGAGGCCCTCTTGTTGTGTGGTTGGGAAGTTGGGCAATGGGTACACATTCGTTGTTCTGAGCACCTCATCGTTGGCGTCAAGCTGCGACACGATAGTCTGGAGCTGCGTTATCAAAACCTGGAACTGTGTCAGCATCGCCAGGTAGCTGGGCAATTTGGCATTGGGGTTTCTCTGCGAGTAGCTGATCTGCTCAGACAACTTGCGTAGCGACTGGAAAACCTGGTTGAGTCTGTTTCGGATGAGCTCCAACGAGTCCATAGGGATTTGGTTGGCCACAACCACCGGAATGGGCGGTGTTTGGGCCGCTGGCGATCTGTTCATGTGGAGAAGCGAAGGAGTAGTTGATTATGGTAGTTGGTGATAGTGTAGTGCAGGTAAGTAGCAGTGGAGAGGTTGCAGTGATAAAGTGTACAGAGAACTTAGAGAAAAAAGCGAGAAGAATTGGATTTTTGTGGCAATTGCTTTTGGCTTCAGCCCGTTCTTCTTTTTACTTCCTTTCTCTATTTCTTTTTTATTTTTTTTTTGTATCTCAGATCTTTCTGCTCTTACCTCTACTGCTGTATCTGGATCTCCGTTGGGTGCACTCCCACATCTCCACCATGATCAGAGGTAATTACAGTTTGGCTAAGGAAGTACGCAAAAATGAGCTGAAGCAGCGACAGAAAATCCAGCAGCGGCAGAAACACCAGCACCAGCTCGAAAAGTTGAGACTGCTCGATCCAATTCGTTTGTATTTCCAGATCCAGAAACTTCAGGCATCTCAGGAAGACCCCGCGCGATTGAAGAGGCTACAAGAAGACTGGAAATTCATCGAGAAGAATAAATTGCACGAGAAGAAACTCAAGCCTTTTCTAGAGGAACAAAAGCGCAAACAGGAGGACAAACGGAAGGCCGAAGCCAAACTATGGGGAAAGAGATCTGTGTATTTCAACCCGGAGCTAAATCCGTTGGGAAAGGTTCCAGACTCGCTGAAACTCGCCGAATCGCCTGAAGGCAGTATACCAAACATTACCTTGCCTTTGAAACTGAAAACGAGCTATAGTCCAGATCCATTGATTGAGACGTGGGGAGTTGTGTTGCCTGAAGGGCCCAGACCACAGTTCTACAAGAATGTGGTGAATTTGGATGTAAAGAAGGAGATTGTGAGCAAAGAAGAGCCAAAGAAAATAAAGAGGAAGGAGGAAAATGAGAATTTCAGAAAACCAGGTCCAGACTCCGACAGCGATGTGGATCTACACTCAGAGGAGGAATACGACACGAAACGAGCCAGATACGTCTAAGGGAGGAATAAAAAACATGTTGGAATGGCATAATTGTACTACAATAAATTTTCTGTAGTCAACTTTGTGAAAAGGTTTTTACTTGTTTTTACTGATTGTGGGAGAACGTCCACACTTCTTTGGCTTGGGTGCGAAATTCTATTCTGCCATTCATCTTGTTATTAGCTGCAACCGATACATAGATACACTTACAGCGACATCCTCAATCTTTGCAGAGATACTCAAAAATTTTCAATGTGAAGAGTCTAATTGCAATTGCCATCACAATTCAATGGTTGCCATCCAACCTTGAAGGCAAAAAGGGGGTCATGTCCAGCGTGAGGTTTGCTCGTCACACCAGAAACCACAAGTACAGGGGAACATCACAGATAACTCCCCACCGTATGAACAATTACTATAGATTTGCACACTTATACGTAGTCCAAGAAAACTGAAGTGGGAAATTCAAAGAGATGACAAATGGACCTAATTCTGCTTATAATGGGAATGCGAGATTCCGCAGAAGCTCGTAGCAGCAAATGTGGGAACACCAAACCACTCAATGCAAAGGAAAGAAAAAGCTCAAAATCAAAACGCAAGGATGAATAGCCCAACAGCCCTCCGAACTACAAGGTCGTAAACAATTCCCGCAGTCGCAGCCATAAAGATCATCTATAGTAACTCTATCCTTCCCATGCTATTTACACTATGTACATCCACCAATATTACCACACACAAGTCATCTCGAACCGCACCCAGTCTCCGAACTTATCGATCTGCTCTTTAATTCCCTCTCTCCAATATGTGCTTCTCTTCCTTCCTCCAATATGTGATTCTCTTTCTTTCTGCACCACATATTTTCTCTCGCCTCTCTACGACAACAACCTCACCACGATCTCCCAGGTGCCAAACATGATGATCGAGTTCGGCACCGTCCGCAACAAGTGCGGCGTCAACCCTCCGTACATGCTGGCCAAGCCCTCCTCCTTGATCACCAACTTGAAACACTGAATGAGGCCAGTGTATTTGGGCTTCCCGGTCAGTTCTAGCGGAGCCTGTCTCAACCGCGTACGCACGACCTCGTGGGGATACGTTATGAGAGACGCCACGAACTTCGCAGCGCCAGCGGCTCCCGAGCGCGCACACCACTCCAAAATGTGGTCCTTGGTGGTTTTCAGCAGCTGGTCGTGGCCGTGCAACTCCAAGGACTTCTTGTTCAAAAACGTCTTCATCTGCTCATACAAAACCCACTGTAGCGTCAGTTCGACCCCGCCAAGATACGACGCGCTCAACCCTTTGTAGAGACTCGTCACGCCCTCGTTGCGCACAATGTACTTGAAACAGTCCCACGAGTTCTTGTAGTGCTTGCCTTTCGTTTTGTCCAACTGGAGTCTCGTTTTGATGAGCCAGATCGGGTTAGTGGCGGTGGAAGTGACAAATCCAGCGTTGATTCCCGACACCAAGTGCACCCAGGTGGCCTCTTGCCCATTGTTGAAGTTGGCCAGGATGATCTCCTTGGTGCTGCCGTAAGTGAAGAAATTGATGGACCGAGCAGGTATGACTCCCACCAAGTTGGGTCCTAGACCCCTGAAGAGCGCACGACCTCCTTCCTTGTGGTATATCGTCAGAATAACGCCACCTGTCTCCTTGAAATGCTGAAATGCCTTGATGATCGGGTTGTGCGACTTGGGCGCCTGGTTGTACGTCGAATGGTATGCATCAGACTGCAATCTGGTTTTCACGACATCTAGAGGGCACGTCATGATGGCCCCGACCATTCCGCCCACGCCTCCGGCTATGAAATGCACCCATTTTGGGGTACTTTGCTTTGCAGACTGGATGGCCATTGCCTCTGGCGCTCTGGACAAACTGGATTTCTCGTCAGAGACCAAATATGCGTAAGACTCCTCGGCATCGTTTTCGAGAATTTCTATCAATTTCTCCGGATTGCGTTTCGGCAGCATGTTGTATCCTTAGCTTGGAGTAGTACAAATTTTCAGTATATAGTAGACTGCAGAGAGGGTGCTGCAACAAGAATAATGGAGAAATTTCCAGTGTAACTTTTGAATATATATGCAAATACAAGTGTATCGTGAGAAATGGCTGGGTGGAGATGACGCCCTTAATGCAACCGGTAGGATTGTAGTTTTACTGTCTTCCACACTGGCCACTCACCGTGCTCCGAAGGTAAGCAAGCATCTCATCTGTGAGACTTCCTGCACACCCTTTACTTGAGGGTCTTGATAAAGTTGTCAAGATTGTACTCATCCTCATACTGTGACTCGTCCCAGAGCTGGCCCAACTCGCCAACTGCGTCTGTTGGAATGAGCCCGCCGGTAAGGTCGTCCTGCACACTCTTGTCTTTTTTCTCCTCTCCGCCGTTCTCAATTTTGGCTGCGGCCTCGTCAACGTCAAACAAGTCAAGCAATTGGTTAGTGTCCATTGTAGAAAGTCCGGTGTTTTGCTGGTTGACAATCGTTGACGCGATGTTCATCTTGAATTTTTGCAAACCCATAATTTTCTCCTCCAACGTCGCCTTGGTGATCAATCTGTAAACATTCACCACCTTTTTCTGTCCAAGTCTGTGTGCTCTGTCCATAGCTTGCAAATCGTTCATGGGGTTCCAGTCATGCTCAACAAAAATAACTGTATCTGCTCCAGTCAAGTTGAGACCCAAACCACCGACCTTCGTGGTCAACAACAACACATCAATGGAGGGATCTTCATTGAACTTCCTCACAATGGCCTGTCTGTTCCTGGGGTCCGTCAGACCGTCCAATCTCATGTACGTCACAGATGGCATTTGCTTCTTGAAAAGCTCATCCTCGACGATGTCGAGCATATCCTTCAATTGACAGAAAATAAGTGCTCTGTGCTCAGAAATGACTCCCTCAGAAGTGACAAGTTGCTGCTGTTGCTGCTTCTGTTTAGCCTTGTACTTGGCACTGGAGTATTCGCTGTCTCCGACACCAATTCCACACTCGAGCAAAAGCGTCTTCAACGACTTAAGTTTTGGCGCATGCTCAATGCTGCGAAGATCGGATTTTCTGCTGGCTAAAAAGTCTGCAACTTCCTTCGCCTGTGGATGGTTCGGTGTGACCACCAATGCAGGGTGATTGCAAAGCTTTCTCATGTATTGCAATGCCTGGAAGATATGTGTCTTTGGCTGCTCTTCGACAGTGTCCATTGGATCATCTTTGTCGAGCTCATCCTTGACGATTGTCTTCTGTTTGTGGGCGAAGTCCTTGTAGAGTTTCTTTTGCAAGTCTGACAACTCACAGTAATAATCTTGAATAATCTTAGGGGGCAAGTCTGACAACACATCCTCCTTCAAACGACGAAGCATAAATGGAAGGACTTGTCTGTGTAGCGATTCTAAAGCCAAGGCTCCCGCCTCTTGTTCTTTCGAGGAAGTTTTGCTGTTTCTGCTTGCCGCAATTGGCTTTGCGAATTTCTCTTGAAACACCTTCTCCGTTCCTAGGAAACCCGGCATCAAGAAGTCAAAGAGAGACCACAACTCCAAAACGTTATTTTGAATGGGGGTTCCAGACAAAATGAGACGATGCTCAGCATTCATTCTCTTGACTGACTTCGCGAGCTTGGATGCGGCATTCTTAATGATGTGGCCCTCGTCAAGAACACAATAATTGTAGAAATGTCCGGCCAAGTTTTCGACATCATTTCTGCAGACATCGTATGATGTAACCACGACATCTGCACCAGGAATCTGGGCTCTGATTCCAGCTCTTACCGATGGACCGCCGGCGTAAACCACCACTTTCATGAAAGGTGCGTACTGATTAAGTTCCTGCTCCCAATGACCGGTCAACGAAGGAGGACAAATTATGAGCGAAGGCAACTTTCTATACTCAGTTTTTCCAGATTTAGAAAACTCTTCCGATCTGAGGTGGTGGTCAGAGGCAACGATACAAATAGTCTGCAAAGTTTTGCCCAATCCCATATCATCACACAAAATACCGTGCAAGTGGTACTTGTTCAAGAATGCGAGCCAATTGACGCCCTCCTGCTGATACTTTCTCAAGGTTGCTTTGATGGCGACTGGAAGCTGGAAAGACTGGATCTTGGTTGGGTCCATCATTTGCTGAATGAAGTCACGCTCGCGGTCTCTTCCTTCCAACAAGTCCTCTGGCATGTCTGGTGGATCTGGAATACCTGCTTCCAATGGCACAAGCTTGATGATAGAGGCGAATGTAGTGCTTGCCAAGATTCTGACATCTTGGTCGGCATCACTCATTCTTCCAAGAACAGGCACAATGAGGAAGACGATATAAGGAAGGATGTCAGGTCCCATTGTGCTTGAAACGTGGTAAACTGCCTCAATGGCACCTTGTCTCTCTCTAAATTCACCGGCATTGTTCAACATGGGCAAAATGTTCTTGACCAAGTATGGGAATGCCTTCGATGGTAAGACGGACAGTATGGTTGCGAAACATTTGGCTGACGAGTACCGGAACACAGAGAGTTTGTTTTTGAGACCACTCAATAGTTGAGGTAAGTACTTGGCCACCTCCTCGTAAAGCAGAGGACTCAATTTCGGCAAGATGGCCCTCAACACTCCCAAAGCATCAATGATGCTCTGACCCTTCTGATCATCTTCGATGATTGTTTCCGATCCAGCATCTTCAAGAGCATTGAGTGGTGAGAAAAGAATGTCGTTCAACTTTGGAAGCTTCTCAAAGAAATTGTCACCATAATTTGCAATGATCTCATCCATGGCCAACAAAGCACCATGTCTCTTGATCTTGGCCTCATGCACAGCTTGCTCATGGGCCGCGATGTCTGCTGGGTCAGTCTTGGCCTCTTCTCTCTTCAAGGAAAGAATTGCATCCTGGACCTTTGCATGGTGGATAAATTCGGGAACCTCGGAGGTGTCGACGCAAATGAACGCACACAAATTTTTGACAATCTTATCGGCCGCTCCACTCTTTCCAACCTTGCTAAGCTCGTCAATCAAGTAGGAGATAGCAACAGCAGATCTTTGCTGCAACAAAATTGTCTCTTCGCTCTTTATACTGTCCATTAGCGATCTGATAATAGGATTGAGCTTCTTTGGTACATCTCCGAGAGCCAATACTGCTGCTGCATATGCTGCCAAAATGCTGGTAGATCTTTGTGTGCTGGCAAGCCTTGCCTCGTTAAGTGCAAGTTCGATTCGGTGCTTGGAATCCTCTAAAGCCTGGTTAGACGAGATACGATAAGTTGGGGACAAATTCTTGACCAACTTCGGATACGATTCATTGATCAATTTCTCTGCACTTTCAATACTGAAAGCGCCGGGCCCCGAACCCGACTCGCCTTGCACCACAACAGGAAGTTGAGGGATCTTTTGGGGTGAGATTTGTGCTTTGGTCAAGAAAACATCGAAAAGCTGCAAACAAGCAGTTCTCACACTCTTCAAAGTTGGAACGAGCTCCCTGAAGAAAGGAAGTTTCTCAGGACTGGCCAAAACCTCAAGTAAGAGGTTGGTCATAGTCTGTGCTATCTCAGGAGACACAGCTCTTGAGGCGAGTTTGGACGATTTGGCATATTCCTCGAGCACAATGGCACTGAAGAGTCTCAGCGTAGAATGTGGGGAGCTCAAGTATGATTTGAGATTCTCGAATGTTGTGTTCAATGCTGAACTGCCATCGATCTTGGATAAAGCTTTACCAAATGCTTTAGCTGCGGCATTCCTTGTTGCAATGAAAGTGTCAAATCCCACAAACATAACATCACCCTTATGGATGGGTGCGTCGATGTTGATTCTGAGCTCGTCATTGGACGGAACCACAGATTTTGGCGCCTCCGCTTTTCTCTTACGCCCACGCTTGGCTGGAGCATCCCCATTGGTGTTTGGTTCGGGAATGATCTCTGGTTCGGATGAGTGCTCACCTCTCACTGGTGCTTCAAGATGTCCGCCAGAAGGTTTCATTATCAAACTAGTATTCATCTGATAATTGTGTCTTGCAATACCAATTGGAGTCATCATCAAGGTCAACAAAGAGCTCAAGTGAGATGCGAAGTAAGCCTCGACTGACTCCAAGTTGGGATTGGTTTCGATCTCAGTGAGAAGCTGATCGAACAACTCAGAAGAGATACTCAACACCTCAGTGTTTTGCTCGACAAGCAAATTTTGAAATATCAAGCGCAAAGTTTTCGAGTTGATCCATAGTTTAGTGGACTGGTTCTCGATAGACAAGAACTCTAGAATTGTGTTCAACGTTGCCTTCCTGACATTGGTGATGGAATGTCTCAAGAACGGGAAGAGCTTGGGGACAAGTGTCTCGAATGAGTTTTGTGAATTTTGCTGTGCCTCCAGCTGCATAATTTCAATGACTTCTTTGTGCGTGCACAATTTGGAAAGAAGGTCCATCACCGAGCCAATGGACGCAGACAAGTCATCTTCAAAATTTGACAAGCAATCCCAGACTACCTCCAAGAGTGAGTGTATGGTCTCTTTTCTGGTCTTGACGAATTCGCTGGCAATGGGTGCCAATGTCAAGGCGGCCACCGACTGCACGTCGTCTTCGCTCTCCCTCAAGCAATGTAGCACCATGAAGACCACATCGTCCAACAAGTTGGAGTGCAGGAGAAGCACGTCAGTTCTGACGCTCACAAAGTATCTTATACCAAGCATTCCACCATGTTTTGCCTCCCAACATCTCGGAAGATCGAGGTCTTTCGTGTGATCCTGGAGCACTAGGCTCTTCAAGCAGTCGAATGTCTTTGTAATGGTGTTAATATCGAGGTGAATCAACAATGCAGCGAGTGTCTGTGCGCCGGACTCTCTGACGGGAGCAACAACTGTGTCGTTGACGTAATCGGCGAATCTATCCAATGCAAATAACGTGCAGATTCTCACGGAAAGATCCTCAAGCGTGGCTGCGTTGTTTGCATCGTTGACCTCCTTCGTCTTGTTCATGACACGCCCGGCGCCATTTCCATGAGTCCTGATGAGTTCTCTCAACCCCAAAGCAGAGCCGTGTCGAACCTCCCAACGCTCGTCAAACAAGTCGTTGAGGAGAAGCTCATAGACGCCCTGGAATTGCCAGACTAAGCCAGCAACTTTTGCGTGTTGTGAAATGAGGGGCGATAGATCCGAGGCTTTGGTCTCCATGACCAACTTTGAGCCGCCTTGCTGAGACGTCAAGTCGAATTGGGGAGAATTCTCAGTTTTCGTCACGTCTCCTTCCCCATTCTCAACCAACTTTCTAGATATCGAGGACTGGGACAAGTCGATGGGTGCAATCTTGTTAGCGCTCAGTTTGGCACTCACCTTCGCTCTGCGTCGCTGCATGGCCTTCAATCTGGCGCTAGCTGCAGCGGATTTCGCGGGTACTTCGGGCGTTGGGGACAGGGAAGCCTCCTCCTCCTTTTTCACAACATTCTCGGTTACGTCGACCTCGGGAATGTCCTCGGATTTCACGAGACTCTTTTGTTTTTTCATCTGGTTGAGCAAAGCACTTCCTGGGCCCTTCTTGACAGCATCATACTCCGACCCGCCGGACGCAAGAAGCTTCTTTCCGCTTTTCAAGAGCTCGTATAAATCCCACGACTCGAACGTGACCAAAGACAGCAAGTTCTCATCTAGTTTTCTGAGCTCCTCGTCCTGCTCTAGTTTCACGGTTGGTTCCTCGTCCTTTACGGTGCTGGCCTCCTCGATCTCCTGCAATTGCTTTTCTTTCTCTATTGCCTCTTCGGAGTTTGGGTCCCACAACGGCGCGTGACTCGCTATCCCGCCAAATGCCTTAGCAGCGGCTATTCTTGTTTCCCACTTGTCTGCTTTCAAGAACGGATACACACGTCCCAAAAGACTGATGATGTCTTCTGGATGACCCTTGGCGAGATCTGAAAGCTGGTCTGCCGCCGTATTTCGGATGAACGGTGTGGACCCGGTTTCCAATAACACCACTAGTCTATCTAATCTGGACATGGTCTATGTAATGGAGGAGCACAGATGGGGGCAATTGAGCGCCTTGAAGTGGAAATAAATCTGGATTTGGTAGCTTGACGTTGAGCAAAAGCAAACCTAGCAATTTTTTATGTCCAATTATGTGAATCTGGTGTGGTCTGGTGTGCCGGTGGTGATTGCTTTGGTTGAGAAAAATGCGGCATCCACTGGTTTATATAGACAGGAGGATGCGCGAGCGAAGCATGGATCTCGTTTTCAGCGGACGTGTACGATGCTAGTGGAGGGTGGGAGTGAGGACGAGAAAAAAGGGAGAACAGCAAGAGGAAATAGAAAGAATTAGAAATTATGTCTGTTTTGGATTTCGCGGGAAATGCTGTATCTAATTTTTTTGTTTTGTTTCTTTTTTTAGTTTTGTTTTTTGGAGTTCCTCTCGCTGTGCATACACTGTGCACTTAATATATGGCATCGAGTCCCGTCCTGTAATTGAATTACAGATCCATTCGAAAATCTTCAATGGCAACAAACCGAAGGAAATTTTCTACCGCGGATTTGAGTTGAAATATTGCGAATAATAATTATAACAAGAAATTTTTATTTCGCTCATTCCAGGCTCAATTTGGTTCTTCCTCTGTTGGCCTCTTTTGGTTGGGGCCACCGGGTGTTTCGCGGGTTTCACCTGTACTTTCCTCAGTCTTTTGGCCCCAAATCCACACAAAACGTGGGAGAGTAAGAAAAAGAAAGACAAGAGACATCCAAATATTGTAATTTTTACTGGTTCAGAAATCCACAAATTCAAAAACAAACTAAAATCAATTACAACTTTCAACGACAGATTCCATCCTCTGGATCTATCTCTCTTCTGTCCACTATACTCTCTACTGTTATATTCTCTCCATTATATACTTATGCAAACTGCTTCTCCCTGCTGGACCGAACCTCCTTCTTCTTGGACTCCACGTCGTCGCTCGTGGCATTGTAGCTCACGTTTGTGTCCTGGTTCATTGGGTTCTCGGGGGACTTCTGGAACTCCTTAAACACCAAGTTCTTGATCTGCTGCAAACGCAACCCTGGGTGCTCCTTACGCAATTCTGGTGTTCTCCTCTCCTCATAAGCTGCAAACGCAGCCTTGACTCTTCTCTCTGGGTGTCTGTCAATATCTTTGTTGGCCACACCTCCGTCTCTACCGGTCAATGCCAACGCATTCAAAGCATCGTCAATACCCGACGCCGACAACTCCTGCGTGTCCTTGTTCCAGTCCAAAAAGTCGTCGATCTTGCCTGTTCTCTTTGCGGCCACTTTGGCTGCACCTCTCTGCTTCTCACGCACAGGTTTCGAAGGCATGGAAGCTTCTTCTGCAGAAAGCAATGCGTCTCTCTCGGCTTTCTTTCTGGCTGCTTCTTCCTTCTTGAATTGGGCGTCTTCTTTCTTCTTGTTGCCCTTCTTGGATCCTTCCTCCCACTGTGAAGCTTCTGCTGCTTCCACTGCTCTCTCTGCGTCCTGGCGTTTCTTGTTTGCAGCATCGGCCTTTCTGGCGTTGCCTGCTGCCTTCTTTGAGTTTTCTCCTCCTTTCTTAGCCATCTTCGAATGAGTTGTGTAGAGAAATAATGGGTTCTGGCTTTCTGTGGTTGCACGTGACTAAATCGAGTCTCGGATCACGGATTGTATGCAGGACGATCCTGCCCTGTCGATTGCAACCATCAGCCAAACATAAATACTAACTTGTAGTTTTCATACAGTTTAAATAATTTTCTGATTCATATTTACCCTACTCTACATCTTCGGTTTGAACACCACACGACCAACGACCTCCCCGCGTGCCAATTTCGCCATGTACTGTGGCAACTCACTCAAGTGCGCAGTAGTAACCACAGGTTTCAATATGCCCTGGCTGATCCACTCCAAGACCTCAGTCTGGTCTTTGGAATTGCCACCAAAGTTGAATAATATCTGCACTTCCCGTCTGGCCAAGTCGAAGTTCGGAATTGTCAACGTCATTTTGCCCAACCCAACCATGACTATTTTCCCCCCACTCTTTACAAACTCCACACACGCCTCCACCGTGGTTTGGTTCCCCACAAAATCAAAGCAAACATCGAAACTCTCCAGGTCGTGATCGATCTCGTCCGGATCGGTGAAAAACTCCAGTGCGCCAAAATTCTTTGCGATTGCGGCGTTTCCTGTCTTTTTGTCCACGCACACAATTTTGCACCCAAACGTCCTGAGAATCTGAATCGCATTGAGTCCCAACCCTCCAGCACCCACCACCAAAACTTTTGTGGTTGGCCCCAAAACTTCCTTCACTTTCATAATCGCATGGTATGGGGTCAAAATCGCGTCTGTGGCCAGCGCCGCAGCCTCGTACGTGACATTGTCTGCAATTGGCAAAAGCAGCCTCAAATTTTTGACTAGCAAGTATTCCTGGAACCCGCCATCCTGACTCAACCCATAAGCGCTATCCACATTGACACTGCACATATTATCCTTTCCCGAGCGGCAGTTTTCGCAAGTTCCGCACGCATCTGCAATTAGCATCGCGTATCTCTTCCCTTTCTGGTACCTCGGGTCACCAACTAGACCAGCCCCACACTTGGCTATGGATCCGCATATCTCGTGGCCCATCACCATTTTCTCGGGCAATCTCGGGTCCTGGATGATCAAAATGTGTAGGTCCGAGCGACACAACCCGGCAGCTTCAATTTTTAGTAAGACTTCGGTGGGTCCGGGTTCAGGCACTGGCAAATGCTCAAACTTGGCGATCTGCTTCTGACCATATATGATGCCGTACCCAGTCTGGGTCTTAGGAAGCGACATGATGGGAAAGAAAAGGAAACTAAAGATTGGCGAAAGAACAACAGTGTGAGATGAAGTCTTTTTGATTTTCTCCTCTTTTTTTTCTTTCCGGCGCTGATCGTGTATTTATACTGCCATTTCCGCTCTATGCGATCTGCGTGTGGGGTATTGTCCAGTGCCACAAAGGGTATACATCAAGCTCATTGACTGGCTGCAAGAACTCCTATTTTGAGGTTGTATTTTCCCTGAGTATACAATTACACCGGTGTTAAAGCTTATCTGTAGGTTTGACCAGTGGAAGCTCGGTGGTTTGGTACTCTTTCCGTTAAAAGTTGCCCGCACATTATTGGCATTTATTCCCGTCAGGTGCATAAGCGAGAGGCAGAGCAGTAAAATAGAGTCAAGAAGAGGAAGAAGGAAAAGCGAAAGAAATAAAGAAAAAGAAATTAGAATTGCTTTTAAATTGTCAATGTCATTGAAATTACCAAGAGATCGTAATCGCATGTCATCGTATTGTCCGTTTTGAAAATGCGTGCTTGTTCCTCGGCCCTGGAATGCACCCAATACTTCCTCACTACCTTCCAACCTACACTGTGCAAGAAATAAATATGATAACAATTTTAGGTCTCATCCAGAGAACGCTATAGTACAAATGACAAAAATGCAATGCTTTGAACAGTGAACCTCTGCATATTTTCGTGACAGTCATGAAGCGCTAAGGACAAATCTGGAAAAGTAAAAACAATTTAAACTTACTCAGATTTTTGTTTCTTAGCTTGGGGCTCCTCGGCGTCAGGAACAGAGTCACCGTCGGAAGGCGCCAACTTGGGCGTGGACACCTGCGCGTGGAAGTCCTTGATGATGGAGTCCACGTCGTCAATGTTCAACGAACGCACATCGCCCAACTGCTTGATCTTGGCCGTCACATCCTTGCACTGAGAGTCGGTCAACTGCAAGTTCAACTGGTCCACACGCGACTTGATGGCGTTCCACCCGGTCAATCTGTTGGCGAAGTGGATGTAACGGGTCAAGCCAAAGTCCGAGGGGTTCAAGATCTCGTACGTGGATGGGTTGGCCAAGATAGCCTTGGCGTGGATTCCGGCCTTGTGGGTGAAGGCACAGAAACCGGTGATTGGGTTGTTGAACGGAATATTCACCTGCACGGCGTCCGCCACCAAGTTCTCCAAGTCACGCAACTTGTGCAACTTGTACTTGGACAACACGTAGTCTCTGTCGGCGGTGATCATACGAGCCATCAAAGCTCCCAATGGCGTGATTCCGTTACGCTCACCAATGCCCAACACAGACACGTCGATCAACTTGGCGCCGGCCTCCAACGCGGTGTAGGCATTGGCAATGGCGCAGCCCGTGTCGTTGTGGAAGTGGCACTCGATGTCGCACGACACAACCGACTTCAACGTCTTGACCAAGTCGTACACCTGTCTTGGGTTGGCGCACCCGACGGTGTCGGCAATGCCAACTCTGTTCACGCCGATCTTGTCGACGGTCTTGTAGATGTTGAGCAAGTCGACGATGTCCGATCTGAACGAGTCCTCCGACGAGAAACGGATCTCGATGCCCTTGGACTTGACAAACTCAATCACCTCGATGGCAGACTGCGCAATGTAGTTCATGTCCTTGCCGTGCGAGTACTTTCTCAAGAACTGCGAGGTGCCAATGACAACATCCACGCCGTCAACTCCGGTCTCCACGGCCACTCTGGCGTCGTCCATGTGACATCTGATGTGGGTCAAGATCTTGGCCTTCAACCCCAACTTGCAGATGGCCTCACAGTCCTTTCTGGACTGCTCAGAGGCAACGGGAGAGGTCAATTCGATGTAGTCCACACCGAAGTCGTCCAAGGCCTTGGCGATCTCGATCTTCTTCTCAGTGGTGAAGAAGGCATTGGCGAATTGCTCACCTTCTCTCAAGGTGGATTCAATCACCTCGAAATTTCTCACGTTCGACAAGAAGTCGTGTGGATTTGGTCCATATGGGTTCCCAGACATATTGCTATTTTAGTGTGTATAATGAGTTTTGGAATTTGCCAGATATAAAGAGTTATATACTGCTTGAAAATTTTTCAGTATGTGCTCTTTTCTTTTCTGCACCAATGTCCTGCATTACTCATCTAGGTGACTGATAAGTGTTCCTCTCGTCCTATCTGCAGGTCCGCTATCGGGTTGCCGTATTCTATGACTCATCCATAATTAGCAAGGGTTAATGTAACTGGAGAAGACGATAGAAATATTGAAATTTGGTTAATGCTGATGCTGTTGGATCCATCTAGCGGATCACGTGACACTATCATGGATTTCTTCCACTTTCATCTTGCCCTCTTCGCCATGACTCACCCTTGCCATTGAACTCCGCACGATTCTTCTAGAGAAGCTCTGACTCAGATAGCGCGTGCACTTGTGGTTCGCACGACCTATCACATGGAATTATGGCCCCAACGCGCCGGAATTAGTAAGTCAGTAGACGTACATCTGGACTTGAGCAACGAGAAACAAGAAACCAGAAACAAAATGGAAAAAAATGGCTGAAAGCCTAAAGTCATATAAGCCTGGAGAATGTGAGATTCAAAATTTAAAAATCTCAAATTTCTCAATTAAAGATTGATATTGCTCTGTACCCCAGTACCACTCTCTTTACTGACCAAACCTCTCTTAACTGCTAATACCAAACACTTACTATACACTATCACACAGTTTTCGTCACCATCTTGACAAACCTGAAAATCTCGGACTTCATCCTCACCACCTCCACGTTTTTTATGATCAACTTGCCATTCAAGCGGTTGATCACAGTTTTCGCAACTGAGTTGATCTCAGAGTTCGAAAGACCAGTAATTGCACTCCAATCCTTCTGTACACGTTCTCTGGCCAAAGTCAATTTGAAACAGCCAATGATCAATTTCTTGATGCAGAAACCCATCTCTGTATAATTCGCAAAGTTATTGGACTGGTTCAAGTACCGCAAAAGATAGATGATGTCCATGTAGCGAAACAAGTAGATTATACCTTTCATGAAGGTTGTCAAGGAAAGTTGCAATCTGCTGGTCAAAATCATGAGGAAGGACTCCAACGGCATTTCGTTTGGATCCATGGTTCTGGGCAGCTCCGGCGGGAACAGATTTGTGATTTTCATGGAGACGTACTTCACTACAATCTTCATGACCCTCTGTTTCTCCGTTTCGAACTGAGCAGCGGGAAGTTTGGAAACCTCGGCAATGATTTCCTCCGATTTGGCGTCTTCAGTTACAGTCTGAGGAGCCGTGCTGGCGGCTTTTTCCGCAGAAATCTCCTCCGGTGCGCCCTCCTGAATAACCTCTTTCTTGATGAACCGCTTGACCTCCAGGGCAGCGGTTGATTTCGTTGAGTCGCATCTGTTGTAGTCCACGGACTTCAGGGGCGCAGAGCTTTCGGTGTCTGACTCATCCTCGTCGTCGCTCACGAGATTGGGGATATCCAAAAAGTCGGAAAGCTTGATCTGGGCCTCGTCTTGTCTTTCGGGAGCAGCAAACAGGGAAACAATCAGGGCCGATGGAGTGGGAAGCTGTGGCGCCACTGTTGACGCCAAAAACGCGGCGGTAAACGAGTTCTGGCCCCTGTTCAATTTGGCGTGGGTCGGAGTCGCCGACTCCTGAGCATATATGGAATCGTTAATAGTGACCATTGGTGAAAACATGCGAGATCTGTTCTCAGAAATGGTTGTTAAGTCAAAACTGATTTTGAATTTCGATTGAAATTAGTTGAAAGTAGACAGCTGATATTCGTTCTGTGAATTAGACAGCCGGTCTTGTTAAGTAAAGATTAAGCACTGAAAGGGCACTCTGCCAAAGATTTAATACTTCATGTTGGAGAACAGAAGCGAAATGAGTGGAAGATGTAACAAAATAAATGCAGTGGAATGCAGTGAAATGAATCTTGTCAGTTGATGACACTGGAGAGTAAATCAGCAATGAGTAATTAGGAAAGGGTTTGAGACTGACTCATCGGTGCGACGGGGAGTTTGGTCACGTGACACGGCAATAAACGGGAAGACAAAAACGCCAAAAGCCAAAAGACTGGGAGGGCAAAAATATTTAAGAATGGTAAATATAGAAACAAAGATGGAGGTTTCCTTTCTTTTCTCTAATGCAATTTACTCACGTCTTCCCTGTTTTTACTTGCTGTTTGCCTGTGCTGGCGAGTCGCGATTGACCGATCCGGCCACTTGAGTGAATGGCCCCAAAAAGAAGTAAACGTCATGGAAGAGGAATACGGTCAACCTGAAAATGAACAGATGCAAAAATATAGTTACAAATGCTTCTGTGTATTTCATCGAGAGACTCATCATTAAAAAATTCTGTTTTTTATTTTTTTTGCTTTTTTCCTTTCGTTCTTCTCTTTTTTCCCGTTCCATGTTCATGTCTCTGGATTTTCCCTTGTCAGGACAGGATTCTGGCACTGGTGCGAATGGCAAAAATGCCCAAGAGAATATGTAAGCAAAACAATACCAGCGAACAAACTCAAGGAAGAGCTCCGACAAAATATACATGCTTATTCTTGCTTCGAAACTTTCCACCATATTTTTTTTTCTCCTATTATTTCCACCTTCCCTCCAATCTTCCCACATTCTCCCCCGGCCTTATCGCGAAAAGTTTTCTGCTAACTGCCTAACAACTATAGTAAGCTCACGGTCACGCCCATGACAACACCCGAGACTCCCATGCGCATAGCTCCTCGCACCTACAGAGACGCTATCAATGCCTTAAACACGTTGCAGTCGAATTTCGCCCTGATCGAGGCCATCAAGCTCCAGAAGCTCTCCTCCAGACAGAGATCAGAGTTCTCCTTAAACGAGGTGTACGAGTACATCCGCCGATTGGGCTACCAGCCGCTGGACTTCAACAAGCTCAATGTGGTCCACGTAACCGGCACCAAGGGAAAAGGCTCCACCTGTGCATTCACAGAGCTGATTTTGGCCCAGTACAAGAAGCTGGGCCACATCAGCAAGATTGGCCTCTTCACCAGCCCCCACTTGAAGTCTGTGCGCGAGCGCATCAGAATCAACGGCGCCCCGATCACCGAGCTGAAGTTCACCAAGTACTTCTACGAGGTCTGGGACAAGTTGAGCACCACACAGTCGGACCCAGACCAGTTTCCCACGTTGCAGCCATGCGACACCGTCAAGCCCATGTACTTCAAGTATTTGACCGTGTTGTCGTTTCACGTGTTCATGTCCGAGGGCGTAGACACCGCTATTTACGAGGTCGGCGTCGGCGGGAAGTACGACCTGACCAATGTGGTGGAGAAACCCACTGTGACCGGAATCACGTCCTTGGGCATCGACCACACGCTCATGTTGGGCGACACGATCGAGCTGATTGCGTGGAACAAGCTGGGAATCATGAAGCCGGGCTGCCCCGCCGTTGTGGCCGAGCAGACCGAGTATCCGCAGAGTTTGGAGACAGTGGAGCACGAGGCAAAAGAGATCGGTGTTTCGTCGTTGGAGGTCGTGAACGCCGACTTGATCCCAAGGGACATCAAGCTAGGGTTGGCGGGCGACTTCCAGAGGCAGAATGCGGCAGTTGCAGTGAAGCTCGCCGAGAAGCACTTGGCCAAGTTTGGTGTGGAGGTGGACTTGGAGGACGGCCTCCCGGACGAGTTTGTCGAGGGGCTCGAAAAGGCCCGCTGGGACGGCCGGTGCCAGATCATCAGCGAGCGCAAGGACTACGACCACATCACGTGGTACATCGACGGAGCACACACCATGGAGCTGATCAACGTGGCGTCCACGTGGTTCAAGCAGGAGGTGAGCAAGAGACACACGACGAAGATCTTGTTGTTCAACCAGCAGAGCCGCGAGAATGCCTCGGCGCTCCTAGAAAAACTCTACCGCAACATCTCGGACCAGTCGCTAAAGTTCGACCATGTCATCTTCACCACCAACATCACGTGGTCCGACGGCAGCTACAACAGCGACTTGGTGTCGATGAACAACTCCAAGGACCAGGTGGACCGCTTGGTGGTGCAGAAGGAGCTCGCCGGCAAGTGGTCGCAGTTGGACCAGGCCTCCGGCTTGACCTCCAGAAAACATGTGTTTCCAGACATCGAGACCAGTCTCCGGTTCATCAAGAGCTTGACCAGCGACAAAGAGGCCGAGGTGTTTGTGTGCGGGTCGTTACATCTCGTGGGAGGGTTCTTGGCCGTGTTGGACGGCGACCGGGACTAGTAACCTTAATGTGTATGAAGTAGTATATAAGTACAAATGTATATCCTCCCATTAGTTTGCGTTGCTTGGGTCGACAATCTTGGCCTTGGCGCTCTTGACGATCTCGTTGATGTTGACCAACGACTCCTTCCACTCCGCAAGCAGCTTCTTCACCGTCTCCCACTCATGTGCAATCTTGGCATTGTCTCCTGCCACAACAAATCTGTTCACTCTCACCAAGTAGAACGTTTGGTCAACCTGGTTCAACTTGCCCTCAATAACACCTGCTTTGATCGAATCAATCAACAACCTCTCGAACTCAGCTGGAGACTGCACCAAGGACTGGGGAATATCGCTATACAAGAATGAGTTCTTACCTTGGTCGTCGTTGGACACAAAAAATTTCGCCAACGCCAAAATCTTCGACTTTACGTGGACTTCCTCGGTCAAGGTTCCTGGAGCGAGCGTCACCAACTCGCCGTTGGTGTACTTGATGAAGGTCTGGGTCAACTCGTCCAGAGAGTTGGCCTGCAAAGCAGAAGCAACGTTGTTGTTGACCAAAAAGGACACGTCGACAACCAGAGACGCCAAGGCGAAGTTAATTAAGTCATGCAACTCGGTCAAGGACACCGAGTACTGCGCAGTGAACTGCTTGATCAACTGCAAGGATTTGTAAGTGTAAGATTTGTCCAACTTGACGAAAGACCAGAACAACTTCTTGATCTCGGCCTCTGGCGCGTTGGCGGCCTCCAACCAGCCAACCAAGTTGTCGCCAATGGACGACTGGATCAAGGCAAAGTCAATCTGCGTGTCCTTGACGATGGCCAAAATCAAGCCCACAAGCAGAATTCTGGTGGCAGAAGTGGCGGGCAAGTAGTTGAAAAATGTGTTGATGATGGACAAGATTGTCGTTGGTTTGAGCGATCTCCTATCTCTCAACAGCGGGATCTGTGCTGGGGTGGACTCCTGGAGGAGCTTGATCACCTTTGAGTCCTGTTGTAAAAGCTGCTCGAATGAAGTTTGTTCGAGCTCGGATAAGAGGTACACGAGCAAGTAGAACGCGGGCTCGAACTCCTTGTCGGACAATTTGGTCAACATGGACGCCGAAGAGGCCTCGAGAAGCTTTGCGGCCAACTCGCTTTGGTTGTTGATGTCGTCGTTCTGTTCATTGAAGTAAGTTTTTAAAGACTCGGAAAAGTCTGTGTTCTGGTGCACGGCATCGATGATGGAGCCGTATTCCTTGACGGAATCCTTCAAGTCGTTTTCGACAACAAAGACAGAGGACATATTGGGGGTGTCTGTGGGTGTTGACGGCGGCTGGTATTTTTCAGTGGATTTCTTAGGTGAAGATTTTTATTGTAGCGAGTCCCTTGTGTGCAGGCCAAAATGATCCTGACAGTGCGAATGGGTGCAAAAAAAAGAGAGAGAGAGCTTGGACATTCCGGTTACACTTACCACAGCTGCACATCTATTACTTTTCATCGTCGTCTTCCTCCTCCTCCTCGTTGATGAACTCGAACCGGTGCGGCGTGCCTGACCCATTCAAATTGTCCCTCTTCCACCTGGTGTCAACCTGCACAGTGTCGAAGCCAGTCCCTATGCCGTTCACCATACTACCAGGAATAGACCCTCCATTGGCGATTCCGTTGGCGATTCCGTTGCTCATTGCATTTGGAATTCCGTTGACAGCCTCGGATTTTTTTCCATTCGCAAAACTTCCGTTTGGTCTGCCCATGGTCACCGGTGGAGAGTGTGATCGGGGCAAATTCCCATTCACCTGTGCAAACAAGGGCACCGTCGGCAGCGGGTTCTGGACCTGGCTCAGGCTGGAGTTCGATTTGGTGGAGCTGCCGGACCTCAGCGGGCGGAGCTTCGGATGCAGTTTTCTTCCGACCTTGGTGCGTGGCGATATCGGTCTCGTTGGCGGAGCACTCTCCTCAAAGAACCTGTCTATAAGCTTCAGCCGGGAACTGCTCTCATCGGACGAGTTGCTCGAAACTTGCGAGAGCGCATACTTCTTGTTCTTGCCTGCAGTGCTGCTGCTCATGATCAGGCCGTCGGAGAGCGCCCGGAGGTTTGCCGGCCGTTTTTTCCGCGAGCTTGTTGAGCTCGAGTGCTGAAATGCAGTAGGCTTCAAGTGGAGGTCGTGCTGGCTGGTGTTGATCAGCGACTCGTACACGCCGTCGTCGTCCAAGTACTCGTCGTCCATATCAGTGCCGTCCAACATGTCGAGCTCGGACTCCGACATCGGGTACATCTGGCTGACCTGGCTGAACTGGCTAACCTGCAGCACCACCGAGTCGGGCCTGGGCCGTTTGAAGTACGACTCGTGGCTGGACGAGTTCTGCATCTGCGGCGTGTCCATGCTCGAAGAAGACGGGAGCGTGTTGCCGGAGACGTCTCGTCTGTGTGTGTTGTTGAGAAAGTTCGGGTGGTCCAGCTGAGGGACGTCGCATAGATTATTTGAGTCAACCTGGTTTTCAACAACGAGTTTCTCGCTGGCGGGCGACCCGGCCTTTGGCGAGGCCTTCATCTCGAGAATATTGCCGTTGTCGTACGAGTCGAGCGACTCCTCATACTCTTTCTCTGTCTTCTCTGCATTAGCACGGTTTTTCCTCCAGAATTGCAACTTGTCCAAGATTTTCCGTTTACCGCGCAGCTGCTCGCTTATGGTCGCGCTGGTGATACTTCTTCGGTCGTCGGGGAAGAAAGAAACCACTCTTTTGAGGGGAGCGGCCACGTGACCGCCGTTATTGTACATGATTTGCGAGTTGTCTGCCAGGAACACGCCGGGCGACTGTTGGGTGGATGCTCGCAAGCTGGGCGGTTTTCTGTGGTCCTCGGTGGAGCGTCTGCTGAGGTTTAGTTTGCTTGTGGAGCAGTCTTGCCGCGACGATATACTGAGACTCGATATGATTCGCTCTAATGGCTGGGACCCTGAGCCCAGTTGGTCAGTTAGGGAAAGCGCACTCTTCACGCGTTTCCTCAGTTTCTTGAGCTGCCGTTTCGCCTCAAAGTAGCGTTTCTTTCTCAAGTACCGGTACTTTTTCTTCTTGAATTCCTCCGTTAGAGCGAGCTCGTAGAATGCAGTGAGTGAATTGGTCTGCCCGCTGAACACAGACGCCTGCAAGTACTCCAAGTCAACGTTGAGCTTCTCCATTTTCTTGAGCAAATGGCGCTCGGTTTTCAGTTGAAACGGCATCGCGTTCATTTTGTAATGCTGGCTGATCAGAAGCACGGACTCTGCATCTGTGTAAATGGAGTTCCTGCTCTCCATCTTTTTGTTCGTGATATCGATCAAGAACGGCGAGTTGAAGATCTCCGTGAGCGAGGGGCGTGCCCACGGGTCCTTGTTGAGCATTCGCTTGAGGAGATGAATGATATCCGGTGCCACTGTGTCCTTATATACGGGCTCTTCATGGACTATCTTGAACTTGTTCTTCATGTCGTCATCCTCGTCAAAGGGCAATTCACCGTACACCATGGCGTACAAGATCACGCCCAAGGACCAGATATCCACGGCGAACCCGGAGTACTTCTCGTTCTTCAAGACCTCAGGAGCCATGTATGCGGTAGTTCCACACACCGTCAGAAGAAACTGCCGCTTGTTTGGGTTGAACTCGCGCACAAAGCCGAAGTCCGTGAGCTTGATCACGGTTTTCTTCTTGTCCGCAAGCAAAATGTTCTCGAGCTTCAAGTCTCGGTGGGACAAGTTGAGCAGGTGCACGTATTTGATGCCGTCCACGATCTGGTAGAACAAGTGGCGGCACACGTCGATGTTGAGCCGCCGCTTCTCGTAGATGTAGTAGAATAACTCCAGGCCTTCGCAGTACTCCAACGCCATCCACAAGTGCGTCTCTGTCTTGATCACCTCGTACAACTTCACGATATTCTTGTGCCGGAGCTGCCGGTGGTAGTAGATCTCGCGGACGATGTTGGGGTCGTCTAGCAAGCCGCACTTGAGAACGACTGCCGTGTTTAGAATCAAGTGCTGGGCCAAGTAGACCTTGCCGAATGCGCCCTCGCCAATCTCTTCTATGATTCTGTAGTTGCCAATCTGGCTGACGGTCGGCAGGGTGATTTGCAAGTAGAACTGGTTGAACTGCTCGGCCAATTCCGCGGTCTGCTTCTGCTCGTGCACTCGTAGCGCCGACATTTGGGGTGTGTATGCGGATGGTGGTTCTGGTGGTGGGCTGGTGGTTAACGGTACGCTATCGTGATGTCAGGCTACATACACACCCAATGGAGGTGGGGACCAGAGGGGAGAGGCACAAGGTAGAGGAAGAAAAATAAAAATGAGTGTGGGGGACTGAGTTTGTCGGGAGATTCCGGTTGATGTCTTTCTTTGTTTCTTTTTTCTGGGTTTTTGGTAAAATTGGTGGGGTCCTGGTGCTGGTGCTGGGTGAGCCTACATTGTGGAAAGTAGAGTGGGGAGACGGTGCACGTTAACTATGAGCCAGAACAGGTACACCAAAAACATAATGCAAGCTACTTTTGAAAAACGAAAACTTCAAATTGAGTCAGAGACAACGCATTCTTTCAAAATTTCTTTCTTTGTCAAACTTTTTGAATCCAATCATCATTTTTTCTGCCCTTTTGCACCTCCTCGTGTTTATATGTGGAGTGCATATGTATGTGATGAGGCCTCATAGTTAAACACGACAAGATCCAAAACCACCCAGAAACTTCTGCATGCGGCCGGCCAACTGGAAATTCCCGCTTCTAATATCACGCTGTACGCGACTACGATGCTTCACGACGAAAAATCTGCCCGTTGGGCCTTCGCCATTGCTCCAACTCACTGAGCTCACCAAAGAGCCCATGAACCAGATCAGAGCACAGCTACAACTGAAACTGTTTGCATATCCACACAAAACGCTCAACCAACTAACAAAACCCGAGTCAGAGTCTCTTTTGGTTGCTTTCGAGGAAGTTTTACACGGAAAACTCAAGGAATTCACGTGTGATCTGAACAACCAACTTAAAGAACCAAACACGCTCAGAATCGCCGACTATTTCCGCCCAAG
Organism: Sungouiella ecuadorensis; assembly: GCA_030579155.1. Taxonomy (NCBI): domain Eukaryota; kingdom Fungi; phylum Ascomycota; class Pichiomycetes; order Serinales; family Metschnikowiaceae; genus Sungouiella; species Sungouiella ecuadorensis. Next base: position 19,141 of record JAKUAF010000030.1, on the reverse strand, counting down.
AATTGCTTCGGCCCCGCTGATCTTGTACCTGGTCTACATGGACAAGTTTCCCGAAGATTTGGCGAAGTTCCGGGGATACGAATCCAAGAACGACGTGGTTTCTGGTATACTCACTGGCCTTCTCCACCAATATCACACAGAGCGTGCCATACGGTCGCTTCCCGAGACGGAAAAGACCGACATAAACTGGGATATGGGAAACCCGGCCGAGTGGTTCCCACAAGCAAGGAAAATGAGACGCAAAATCATCATGCATGTGGGACCCACAAACAGTGGGAAAACGTACAACTCACTCAAGGCATTTGCAGCAGCCAAACTGGGCTACTATGCCGGGCCGCTTCGTCTTTTGGCCAGAGAAATATACGAGAGGTTCCAGAGCCAGGGCGTCAGTTGCAACTTGATCACGGGCGAGGAAGTGATACCCTCACTAGATGAGTTTGGCAATGTCACCAACAAATCCTCAGGCACCATCGAGATGATTCCGTTGCACAAGAAAATGGATGTGTGCATCATTGACGAGATCCAGATGATCGCCGACGAAATGAGAGGGTCGGCGTGGACAAATGCTGTGCTAGGAGTGCAGGCCAAGGAACTACACTTATGTGGAGAGGAAAGTGCAGTCTCATTGGTGCAGCAGCTTGTCAAGGATACGGGCGACGAGTTTGAAGTGAAGCGGTACAAGAGATTGGGCAATCTCAGCGTGTGCCAGAACCCGGTGGGAGATATCAAGAAGCTACAAGCAGGCGACTGTGTTGTTACGTTTTCCAAGAAGAAGATTTTGGAATTGAAGTGTCGCATCGAGCAAGTGACAAACTACAAAGTTGGGGTGATTTACGGCGCGCTTCCACCGGAGATCAGGTCGCAGGAGTCTGCCAAATTTAACAACGGCGAGTATGACGTGCTTGTGGCCCTGGACGCTATCGGAATGGGGCTCAACTTGAAAATCAAGAGAATCGTGTTCTGGTCGACGACAAAGTTCAACGGCACGGATATGGTGGACTTGAGCATTTCTGCCACCAAGCAAATTGCAGGAAGAGCCGGGAGGTATGATCCAAGCGGTGGAAAACTGGAGGGCTTCGCTACTGCGTTCAAAAAGAAAGACTTGAAGTTTGTCCAAAAGGCGTTGAGAACACCAATTAAGGATATCAAGAAGGCATGCATTTGGCCTCCGCCAGAATTCTGGGTCCACTACGTGTCGTCTTTCCGGACTCCTCTCAGCATTGCCGAGGCCGTGCGAAGATTCGAGCGGGAGACTGCGAAATTGAACATGGACAGTTTTTTTCTCAGCGACTTCAAGCACCAGCTTGAGATTTTGCAGTTGCTCGTGAAGAACAGATTGCACAAGAAAATGACGATCGAAGACCAGTTGAAACTCGCCTTGGTGCCTTTGAACTTGAACAATGTGCAGCCAGTCGTTGTGGAGACCGCGGTGAAGTTTTTCGAGTGCATTCTGAAATGCGAGTCCAAGTCTGTGTTCGACTTCAATTTTCTCCACGAGAAGTTGCTTAGTGCTGAGCAGACATTCGCTGGATCGCTGGATCGAGTTTTGCAGGCCTTGCAAGCATTGGAAACGAATCACAAGTTGGTGTTGGTGTTCATGTGGCTCAGTCAGCGGTGGCCCACTTTGTTCATTGACAAGGAGAGCGCAAGCGACATAAAGACGTTGATCGAGAAAAGAATTAGCGAGGAATTATTGAGTTTGAGAAGAGTCGCGAAGAGAGAAAGAAATCTCGATAAGTCGCGTGGAAGGAAAAGGAGGTGAGAGAAAAGGGAAGGGAGACTGAAACATATTGGGTGGGTGACGAGTGTACATAGACAAGATATAGAATGGAACGTAATGCATATGGAAATCTAAAAGACAAGAGGCAATCATCAAATCTCTTCATTCCCTCTTTTTTCTGGATTTCAGATTCTTGTTGGATTTGTTTTCGGTTTCGTTATCGATTTCATCTCTGGTTGCATTTTGGTGTTTCCTGCATGCACGCGAGGGCTCGGCCCCCACATCTCCCCCACCTCCACCCAACTTTTCATCTCAATTCCTTTTACTATAAATACACGGGCGTTCCCACTTTTGAGATCCCACTGATTTTCATCAAATCGATCCAGTCAACCAATCGAATCACTCTTTTTCATGCTGTCCGTTATCATTGTGGGCGGGCCTGCGGGCACAGGCAAAACCACCATTGCCTCGTTGTTAGCAGACCACTACAATTGTCCATTCATTGAGGGTGACAATTTACATCCGAAAGAAAATGTCGAGAAAATGGCCATGGGACAGCCGCTAAACGACGAGGATAGGTGGGGCTGGTTACAGAAACTAGGGGAGGAGTCCAGCAAACGGGCCCAAGATACAGAGAACAAATCCAACATAGCTATAGCCTCGTGCTCGATGTTGAAAAAAATATATAGGGACCTTCTCGAGAAATCGGGTCCGCATTCGCATTTCAGATTTGTGTTTCTCCATACCAGTTACGAGGAATTGCTCAAAAGAGTTGCAGCCAGACAGGGCCACTATATGAAGTCAGATATGGTGAAGTCACAGTACGAGATCATGGAAATTCCAAGTGGGGAAGAGTTGTTCAAAAACGGAGGAAAAGCTTTGGATATTGACACGACCAACAAGACTCCTGAGGAGATTCTCCAGGAAGTTTTGGGTTCCTTAGAGAAATAGACACGCAGATCAGTATTTAGAAGGTGGAGGAGAGAAACCGCAAGCACAAGCAAAAGAAAAACCGACCGAAAAGATGCGTTGAAAAATATAAATATACGGCAACCTTGACCTTCAATTCCTCCCCACGATTCTTTTTCGCTTCCGAATCTGGCGGGTCATTCCCGCAGGGTTCAATTTCGAGATCTAAGCGAGTTCTTTCCGCATCGAGCAGTCCCCACATACTGCAATGAGATGAGCTCACACCGAGTATGTGGAAAAAGTGTATAAACCCCCTGATAGCCCCCTGGTTTTCGACTATAAATATCCCGCATTTTCTTCTCCCTCGCTCCCTCGCCTCTCCCTTTATCTCCTTGTTCTCCTGCTGGCTTCGCCGAATAGGGTTTTACCACGAGCCCTCGCCCCAGGGGCCGAGTGCACATCGCACTTCCATTGCGACACACTAAACTCTTTGCATTGACTGACACCACCGGCTATTTTGCTCACTACACACATATAAAAGGAGGAGTTCGCCTCAGCATATTCACGACATTGCCCCGTCCAGCAGTATCCTACTTCAAACAAATATCACACCGAGTTTTATCCGCTCAGGGTCATGTTGTTCTCGCACCTGTTTGACCCTACGGTGCTCCCTTACTACAACCGCAAACGAGAGCGGCGGGTAGCCCTCATAACAGCAGGAAACAGCGGCGTAGGCTGGTACACGGCGCTCCACTTGTATTTGCACGGATACGTGGTTTACTTGGGCGGCAGACTGAAGGTCCGCTGCCAGAACTCCATCAAGCTGTTGGTGCAAGAAGCAGCGTCTATTTCTGCTCAGTACACCCCGGAAGAACGGGCCAATCGCAGTGCCGGCAAGCTCCACTACTTGGAAATCGACTTGGCGTCGTTGTCCCTGGTGCACAGGGCCGTGTTGGCGTTCAAGAACTTGGAGAAACACTTGAATGTGTTGCTCAACAACGCAGACGTGCTGGTGTTGCCTTACACGGAAACTTTGGACGGCTTTGACGTGCAGCTACAAACAAACTACGTGTCGCCTTTCTTGCTCACCACGAAGTTGATGCCCTTGCTCGAAAAAACAGCAGACTTGTATCCTCAGATAGAGGCACCCAGAGTCATCTACATTTCGCTGGTAGCACACAAGTTGTGTCTACGGTACTGGGTATTGGGCGCCTGCTTGAACTATAGGCCGAATTTCGTGTTCACGTGGGTGCGCTACTCGATTGCGAAAACTGCGGGGATCCATTTCATTCGCATGCTAGCACTCAGGAACCCGCGAGTGCTCTGCGTGTCTGTGCATCCGGGCTTCATCATGACAACCAATTACTTTTCTTACTGGACCCGGCTCCCCATTATTGGCATTGTTTTCTGGTTTTTGTTTGAGATATTCGGCTTACTTTTCGGTGTCACCGTCGAGCAAGGCTCGCATGCGTTGGTGCAATGTTCCTTGGACATCACGCTCACGCCGGAGAAGGATAATGGGTCACATTTTGCATACATGGAGAAAGCCGAGCCTCTGCGAATAGCACGAAACATGGATTATGCTGCAAGGCTGTGGATATGGACGGTACATCAGCTTGGGAAACGACACATTGATATAGTGTAAAGGGAAGAGATTACAAGACTACAGTAGAGTTGGCAACTTGTAGTAATTGGTAATTCGGTAAGAGGCAATTGGATTGCAATGGTTGTTGTGCTTATTGTTTCATTCAATATTGTCCCTCCCATCTCATTGTTCTTCCGATCTTACGTTCAGCTCCGAGTCTCCAATTGGCTACACCAAATTAAACTCACTGCAGTTACTATGAACAGAATATATACTACAACTTGGCGTCGTGCTCCACGCGCTCAATGACAATCGAGGATGCACCTCCGCCACCGTTGCAAATGCCGGCAATGCCGATTTTGCCGCCCTCCTGACTCAACACAGAGAGCAAAGTGACAATGATTCTGGCACCAGAACAGCCCAAGGGGTGGCCCAAGGCGACAGCTCCACCGTAAGCGTTGACCTTGTTAGCTGGCAAGTCGCAGAGCTTGGTGTTGGCCAATCCAACGACAGAGAAGGCCTCGTTCAACTCGTAGAAGTCCACATCGTCGTAGGAGATCTTGGCGTGCTTCAAAGCCTTGGGGATGGCCAAAGATGGCGCAATGGTGAAGTCCATTGGCGATCTCGCGGCTTCGCCCCAACCGGCGATACGGGCCAATGGAGTCAAGCCCAACTGCTGCAACTTGGCCTCGGAAACCAACACAAGGGCAGCACCACCGTCGTTTAACTTGGAGGCGTTACCTGCAGTGACGGTTCCGTTCTCCTTCTGGAACACGGTTCTGGAGGTCTTGATTCTGGCTTCGTTGAAGTTCTTTGGCTCGTCGTCAGCTGCAACCACAGTGTCTGGCTTGCCACGCGAGCCCTTGATGGTGACGGGTGCGATCTCGGAGTCGAACTTTCCCTCGCCTGCAGCCGTCTGTGCCTTCTTGTAAGAGTCGATGGCAAAATTGTCCTGGTCGTCACGTGAGAAGCCGTGGTCAGCAGCACACTTCTCGGCGGCTACACCCATCAACTTCTGCTCGTACACGTCCAACAAACCGTCCTTCTGCAAACCGTCCACAATGGTCGAGTCGCCGTATCTGGCGCCCTGGCGAGCAGCAGGCAAGTAGTATGGCGCGTTCGACATGGACTCGGCACCGCCGGCAACGACAATGTCGGCGTTGCCAGTCAAGATGGTCTGGGCACCCAAGATGACAGCCTTCATGCCTGAAGCACACACCTTGTTGATGGTGGACGCCACCACGGCCTCCAGCAACCCCGCTTTTAATGCCACCTGTCTGGCTGGCGCCTGGCCCACGTTGGCCTGCAAAACGCCACCGAAGATGATTTCCTCGACGTCCTCGGGCTTGATCTGGGGCACTTTTTCCAACGCGGACTTGACCGCGTGGGCACCCAAGTCGGAGTAGGTGAGCGAGGAAAGAGAGCCCTGGAAGGCACCGATGGGAGTTCTGGCCGCAGAAACAATGTACACGGAAGGCATTGTGAAAATGTGGATGGTGGGTGTAAGTGGTGGATATACGCGAGGCTTTATATGTTCGCTATACGACGACCGAGGTTAGAGAAGTGCAGGAAGGGTGTTAGAGTGTCACAAAGCGGTGTGGGGAGGCCCAGTGATTATGTGAATGAAGAGACAATTTGATTTTGTGTGAATTTATTGTGATTTATTGGAGATTGAAAAAAATGGATGAGCGGTATCTTTTTTGGCTTTTGTGGAAATTCAGTGGGGGCCGTTTCTGCCCAGTTGGGTTAATGGCAGATCGCTTTTTCCTGTGGTTGAGCACTTTGGATGCGAAAAGCTCAATTTGGAAATCTTCACTCGTACAGAAAAGTGCTGACAAACACGGAGATAAGTGGATCTTGAAAGGTGGCGTAAGTCGGTTTTGGGGCAAAAAGGCGACACTGAGTCGATGTGCAAATTTCAGTTGGGCAATTTTCCACTCAAATTGGAGTACATGCTACGGGCTCCTCCACACAGTAAGAGAGGCCAGGATTCCTCACACTGCTTACAAACACTCACACTATAAGAAAAAACTCTACAAATAATTTTGAGTTGGCTTGTTGGCCCAAGCTCTCATCAGATTTGAGTTCATTTTACCTTTTCTTCATATATGAAGGCAGATCTGTTCCCTACTTGTGGAAGGTGTGGACCCCAACTCAACGTCCTACACACAAAACACCCATATCCAACATTGCTAGCTTCTCTCTTTGACACCAACAAATATGTTTCCCTTCAGGCCAATAAAGCCGGCTCACACAACAAGAATTCTCCCACTTCGAGCCTTGAGTCGACCTTTCTGCTCGTCACGTGCACACGGTTTATTCAAAAACAAACCCAGTGAGGTGGGCAATGAGATTGCCAAACAGCCCCAGAATCTGGCCTCGCCTCAATCTGATCTCGATAAAAGTTACAACAAACACCCGATTTTGAGCAAGGTACCAAAAATCTTGAGACCATACACCACACAGTTCATCCATGCTCCCGTTTCCCACGTGACTGCATTTCTCATTTTGCATGAATTGACAGCCATAGTGCCTCTAGTGGGAACATGGTATGTGCTACACCAATATCACGACTTGTTCATGACTGCGTCCATGGATTTGCCCGCGTGGGCAATTGAGAAGGGCACGAAAATTATAGACAAGGCGTTGCAGGACTGGGACTTTGGAGATTACTCGTTCAATGATAAGGTGAAGTTCATTATGGAGGGAGCATACGCTTACGTCATAGTGAAGGCGTTGTTCCCAATACGGTTGGCGTTCAGTTTGCTCGGAATGCCGTGGTTTGCCAAGTGGTTTGTTTTGCCGTTCACGAAAATGTTCTCGAAAAAGAAGCCAGTCAAGAAAGTGGAAGTTGTGCCTGCAAACCCAACTGCCACACATACTCCCAAGAAAGTGGAGAAGCCAAGGCTATAATAATGCAAAAACCATAGCTTTGAAGTAGATATACAAACGACTCATGACTCTGAGACCACGACTCGAGACCTAGCTAGGGTTGCGATCCAGCTAGACTTATGATCTCAAAGTTCAAGTAGAGATTTTTAACCATTTGACATTCCTAATCAAGCTTTCCATTCTGGACGAGCTTTCCTCACCTTCACCAGCTATGGTACATTTATTGCTGTTCGTCAGTCATAACCGAGGTCTACTCCAAGGTGACCCTCATCTCCTCCTTCGTCATCGGCACAAACTCGGCCAACGACGCACTCCGCGTGATCTTTAATCTATCTAATGCAAATTCGGGGATCATGGTGGAGTTCAATGATGGCTCCACCGACAATTCACGGTCGTCAAAGTCAAATAGTTCTGGAAGGTCCCGCACGTCAGGCTGGCTAGAGTACAATTGGTAGTTAGCGTTGCTCTGATGTGGATAATGAGACGAGCTGTTGTAGAACTGCTGACTAAACAACTTCCTGTAATTGGGCAATTTTGTGTTGGCGTCTCTCAATTCATCAAAATATGGGTCCGCCAACGCCTCAATACACGAAATTCTGTCGATTGGAGAATACTCCAACACCCTCACTAAAAATTGAATGCAATCGTTCGACATCTTCTTGAAAATCTTCGACAATGGGATAGGCTTGATTTGCGGGAACTTGTACTCCGTGTAGTTCGGATTCATGCTCTTGATCTGTTCCCTCGAGGGCGTGCCCAAAATCTTAATGATCTCCACCAACTGGTCCACACCAGACTCGCCGGGGAACAACGGCTGTCCCACAATTAGCTCCGCCATGACACATCCTGCAGACCACACGTCAATCTTGGTGGTGTAGTTTGTTGCGCCAAAGATCAATTCGGGTGCTCGGTAGTATCTGGAGCAGATGTACGAGACATTGGGCTCCGACGGATTTAAGATCTTGGCCGAGCCAAAGTCACAGAGCTTCAAAACACCAGTCTCGGCGTTTATCAACAAGTTCTGGGGCTTGATATCTCGGTGGCAGATCCCCTGCGAGTGAATATAGTTCAAGGCTCGGAACATCTGGTATGTGTACAACTTGACCTCCAATGACGGCATGGATAACCGCTTGGAAACGTAGTAGTGCAGCGCCTTGTACAAGGTCTCCGGAACAAACTCCAAGATCAAATTGAGGTAGACCTCGTTCTTGTCGTTGTTGGTGTAGAAGTAGTACTTTAAGTCCACGATGTTCCGGTGGTGGACGAGCTTCATGATCTGCAACTCTCTGTTTTTGAATCTTTTATCCTGGAGTACTCTCTTGATGGCGGCTATTTCGTTGCCGGGCAAAAGCTGCGTTTGGAAAACAACACCGAACGAGCCGTGGCCCACCATTTGCGACTGGGTGTACTGGATGGACTCTAGTTTCCCCGTGTGGCCATTGTTCACCGATTCCGTGATGACTTCTATTTTAGACATGTTAGTATCGAAGGCTGTAAGGAACGACAGAAGGAGCGAAGACCAGTGGATGGATCAGTATGAGGATCAGTGTGAAGATCTGGATATCAAACTCGAGATCTCAATTGTGGGGCAGTGCGGTTCTTGACTTTTCGGGAAAGTCTATGATGGGAGGAAATCAATTCGAAAACTTGACAAGACACCAGAAAGAAAACGACAACCAGGACGTGCAAACAAAAAGAATCCAGATCGTGCGGAAAGAACAACCAGGTTGACTTTCGACACTTGCTTACTTCTTATTTGGTCACGCAGTGCGGATGGGCGTGCACGACCCCCAGCCATCACGTGTGGGGCATTACCCCATTGGGGAAAAGCCCATGATGCGGTGTAGCACTATAAAAGGGCTGGGGATTCCCACGAGGCGGAAGCTGGTTCCAAATTTTTGCTAGTGTTTCTCGATCTCGCTCGATCTGGGCGTCTCGGTGGCGTTTCCTCGTTCTTGTCTTGCTGTCTTCGAATGGATGGGGCCCGTGGCCTGCACTTGCCCAATCTCCCCGCATACTCCAGGGCAGCGAACAGGAAGGTCACAGGGAAGGAATAGAGAGTCGAGGGAAGGAAGGAAGAGGGAGACGGAGCCAAAAAGGAGTAAAGAATTTGGGAAAAACCCGAAAACAACAACAACAACAACAACAACAACAACAACAACAACAACAATACAATACCTGCCTCCTGTTTTGTCTTTCCACCCTCTCTGACTTTCCTGTCCATTTTGTCCCCCCGCTCTGGCCCTTTTTCGCACCCTATCATTACTGCCAAGTGCCGCGCAGCGCTTGACACATCACAAATGCCTTTCAAGCAAAAAAATCCGAGACCACTGACTCTGGCCCTCTCCAGCCAACAAAAGAATTTCACATCACGATCTTGGTTTCTTCATACTCACTCGATTCTCATTTTCATTTTCACTTCCAATTGGATTTCATTTCGCAGACACTCTCTTTCTCTCGCTCTCTCTCTTCTCTTGTTAGTATACGTACCGACTTGGTGGCTCATGCGCCGCCCGCTATTGTCTTTCAAACGAAGCAATTTATTTTTCGCTCCTCGTGTGGATGTCATCATCAGTTGTGTTTGGTCGTACGAGGACGTCCGCACCAACTCGCTGGACTTGTCCACGTTCCTCCGCATAATGTGTCTCAACTTCCCTCCAATTGTCAGTTTAATCGTATCGCTGTTGACACTCTCCATGGTCCTCACGGAATTTTGGCGTGATCGAACGCCCTCGTGTGCGCCTGTCGAGCCCAAAATCGCTGGAACTTTTGCATCAAATGGGTTGGTGAACAGAATCGAGTCCAGTCTGGTGGCCATGGAGTAACTGGGTGGTTTGATCGCAGGTGCAACATACGGCTGGGCGGTTTTTTCTGCTTTCCTCTGCGATTTGTTTTCTCGAAGAAGCTTCCGCGAGTCGTCTCTGGAGATGTCGGAATTTTCAGAAAAATCGGTGCCATTGGTTTTTTGTGTTGTGCCATTCGCTCCATTCGCATGGCCACCACCAACAATAATATCACCATCAACAATATCGTCACCATTGTAATGTTCCACTCCTCTTTTGTCGTTTTCAATCAACTCGCCTGTTTTCGACCTTTCTCTCGTTTGACGCTGATCTTCTCTTTTCGTCTCGATGATTTCTTTCCGCAACAATTGGCGGTCCTTCCTGTCGTCTTTTCTCACCTCTCTCATTTCCTTTCTTGCGTCCTTCTTTGCATCTTTCAAATCCCTTTTCGATTCCTTTTTCACCTCCTTCCGCTCACGCTTCTCTCTTTTCTCCTGCTCTTTCGTCTTTTTCTCCCGAACTTGAATTTTCCCGGTCACCACATCGATCTCAGTCACAAAAGTCTTGCGCGACCCTGGATTCTGGAAGTTTTTAAGGTGCTCATTGGCCTTAGCGTAAATGGGCTTATCCCTAAGCATTTGGCGGATCTGGGGCGTCGAGTAATCGTAGTTGTGAATGTATTTCGGGTAGTACTTGTGGATGTCAAAGCGTTTCTCCAATTCCTCGTAATCCAACGTCTTTATATAATCCTCGTCGTCTGGCTGGTACTCTGGCCGCAACAGCCCATTCAACTTATCTCCGAGTTTGAGCAAAGCAGTCATTTTTTCTAATTTCCTATTACTTCACGTAGCTGAAATGAAGAACGGCCTCCATTTTCTTTGGTTTCATTGCACTCGATGACTACACCCGGTTATGGTGCCCGAACCCTGGGGTGCAGAACAAAGAGGAGAAAAGGTAAGCGGGGAGAAAACAGTTCCGCGGAGCAAAATTCAACAGGTAAGACACTCCCCACCGGGACCCTGTGGCCGAAAAGGGAAAGTTCTGATTGGGAAGTTCTGATCTGATCCAAATCGAAAAGTGACAAACTTCCAGTGCTGGCACCTTTTGTATTGTGCCCAACTTTGTTGCTGGTGCCCCCAAATGGCACTTGTGCCCAGGGTTTGGGCCAAATATTGGTTTGGAGAAATCCGCCCAAACACGGTGAAAGTAAAACAGGAGTGGTCGGCGGGTGTGATTGGCTGGTTTCTTGCCGGCAAACTCCCTCTTTGTTTTCAAGATGGGAGTTTTTCGCTGGGTGCAATTGGCCTGTTCTGGAGTGCCATTTTGCGATAAGGAAATGCGGATTCTATTGCTGCGAAATATCTACGACATCAGTGGAGACAAACAAAGAGCAATACATTAGGGTTTGCAAGGTTCTGTCAACTCTAACAAGTAGAGATTGAACGGCGATGAGAATCTCACGTCAAGTTTTCTTTTTCAAACATTTTTTTGCTTTCTTTTCAATATTCTTCAATACTTCTATCCACGTCGTTCTTAGGGTTCCCTATGTATTACCTTAGAAAGACCATCACCTCCTGAATCCCAGCCAGCTACATTTTACTCCGGCTTTATCAATTTTCTCCCATCGTACCGCGTCAAGTTGTCAAAAATCTCGCAAATCTCCACGTCGTCACATCGAGGCAAGAGTTGCCGTGTAGGTTTGCGCTCATGCGCTTTATACTGGAACTTGACAAAATGGTATTTTGGGTCGGCCAATTTGGGCCAGTACAACTCGCTGCTCTTGTCAGTGACTGTGGGAGTTCCAAAAGCCTCAAAATTCCCCTGAATCAACACAAAATCGTTTAGTTCTGGCTGCAAATCCCGCTCGCTGGAAGATGCAGCAACGTAATTGCAAGGATAACAATTACTCGAGTATAAGTAGGAGATGATGATGCCAAGCGCCCAGTAGTCAATTTCTGGACCGTAATCAGAAACCCCAAAGCACAACTCCGGTGCTTTATAGTAGCCTGTACCTATATCGGTGACTTTTTCGTTTGGAGGCTCTTCGAGATTGGCTCCATTGAGGGTGTAGGAGATCCCAAAGTCCACAATGACTGGATTTTCCAAATCCTCCAAACTGCGGAACATGATGTTGGCCGGCTTCAAGTCTCGGTGGATGATCTTCTGGTTGTGTATGTAGTCTATCGTGTCAACCAAAGACCTGACCAATTTCGAGATTTTATCTGTTGGAATTTCGTTTTTGCAGACTGTGGTGTTTTTCAATGGGTTTGACAAATCGAATTTAGTTCGTTTCTTGTAGTAATGTGTCATCACCCCAACCATGTCCACTGCATAGTACGGCATCACCAAGTACATGTCGTCACCCACAGAATAGTTGTCAATGTACTTCGCCACGCCATAGTTCCTGAGTCTTTTCAAAATCTCAATCTCTTTGCGGAAGTCGTGTGGCTTCTGGACAAAATCTAGATCCACAATCTTGAGCGCAACCGGGTTTCCCTCGGAGTCTGTGGCCTTGTATATGTCACTCATGGGACCACTGTAGACCAGCGCATCCTTGGTGTATTTCATGTATAGCGGGGAAAAATGGGAAGTCGGAGGTGGAAAGAGCGGGAATTGACCCGTATTTATAGTTTTCTGGTGGAAGGAGGGGGTTGGGTTGTTGGATGATCTGGGTATGTATGAGAGTGCACACACTACGCGTAACAGCCATGCCTCAGATATGGAGGTGACAAACAAAAAAGGGTCAGCCAAATAATGAGGAAATTATTCGATGTATTAACACAAGATAAATAAGATTTGTCAATCTCACTCTCACTTTGTTGAACCTTTTCATTCACATACCTAAAAGTTTTGTCCATTTGCCAATGCTCCCTCGACTTCTTCGCACCCATAGTTTAGCTACACCTCTTCACAGTCCATATGAAGATTTCACTTACCCTTTCAGTTGACCAATTAACTCTCTCAAGTCGATCAATTGACGACCCCAATAAGTCAAGTCGAAGAGTCGAACTTTCTATATTTCGATCCTCTTTCACTTTTTCACCTCTGCCGTTTCAGAACCAATCCGTCCTCGTATGCATGTCTCTTTGTGCCCCCCACGTTGCTCAGATGCGACGTGATGTCAATGTCGTCCGTGTAGATTCTCCGTTTTGGATACTTCACATTCAATCCTTCAAATGCGTACTCGTTCACTTTCGGTGGCTCCAAAAAATACGGGTGCACCAACGCATCGTCTGCTGTAATTCTCGTGCTTGGGTCGTACTCCAACAAGTCCCGAAGGAGCGCTAAACACTGCTTGTTTTTCCCCCCGACCATTTTGTACCAGTTAGACAAGTTCGGCAGATAAACCGTCGAGGAGCTTTGCAAGAACTGCTGCTGGAATGCATAGTAGTCTGGGTACTTCAGTAGAGATGGCCACACCTCCGACGACGGCGTACCCAAAATCTCGAAAATTTTCTGGAGCTGGTTTTTCTGGAACGGGATCAGTTTCTTGTTGCTCAAGTCGATTTTCGCCTCCTCACCCTTGAAGATTGGGCGTAGTGATAGGAGTTCAGCCAAAATGCATCCGACTGCCCACAAATCTATGGCTGGAGTGTAATGTCTGGTGCCCAACAAAAGCTCGGGAGCACGATACCAGATCGTGACCACGACTTTGTCGCCGGTATATAAACTTTGAAGCGGGTTGTTGAATTTTCTTGCCAATCCCAAGTCTCCAATTTTCACCACTCCGTCGCTGCTCACCATGATATTGGCAGGTTTCAAGTCTCGATGGAAAATCCAGTTTTTATGGAGAAAAGTGACGCCGTTGAGAACTTGCCAGGTCAAGGATTTAACCGTGAGCTCCGGGATCAGTCGCACTTCCGGGTGTGAGTGGAAGTGGATGATCTGTAGTAGATCATGCTCAAAAAACTCAAACACCATGTAGATCGATTTGTTCTCCAAGATGATTTCCAAGAGCTTCGTGATGTTCTTATGGCTCAACTCCCTGCAGAGAGACATTTCCCTGATGGCTGATTGAGATATCCCCGTGTAGTGCACTATCTCGTGGCCGTTGATATCGTGGCCATTATTCATATGGACACCCGTAGGTTTGGCTGCCAGATGGTTGTCCAGCTTGAATTTCTTGATGGCATAGAATTGCACCTCCTCGTCGTTTTGCGAGTCGCTGCGGCCAATCAAGCTCTCGCCAATGTCGTTCTGGTCAGCATTGTCTTCCTCAGTCTTCCCTGTTTTCAGTCTCGCCTTGTAGACTTTTCCATATGTTCCTGCAGCAATGTAGCCAATGACTGAGTATTTGGAAAGCACCAGCTGGCGGGTGGAGTCCTTTCTGTGGCGGTAGGGGCCAATTGTGAGGATCAGAGACAGAGCCATGGATTAGTAGTGAAAGGTGTATTCCTGTCTGTGAGGACATGGCGAGTCACGTGAGTAGGCAGGAAGAAAAGAGGAGAGGAGAATGAAATCCGGGAAACCGGAAGAGGAATGTAGTCCTTTTTGGCTGATTTGGAAAGAGAGACGAAAAAATGGAATCAATTTGTTTTTTTTGTCGTTGTTTATGCTTATCGGTCTGACCCTGAATCTCACCGTGACATCGATTCCAGAAACAGACGACCAGAGAAGTGAAGGGTCTGAACTCCACAAAGTAAAAAAGTTGAAAAAAAAATAAAGACATAAACTTAGCAATGAGCCTACACTATTTTACGTTTCCAACATAATTTGGCTTTCTCATTTCTATTCATGTTGTCTGATTATTCTCCACCTTGTGAATCTCACATCTACCCTACAGAAATGCGCATTAAGCTGATCAAACAGAATGTGGGCGCATTCACCACTAAGCCCTGGGTTGCAAAAAAACCTTACAAGGATGAAATAGAAAAGAGTCTACTCAAGTGAGGACAATCAAGTTTCTCACATCATCCTTCTCGTCCGATTTTCTTTATCCTTCTCTTCTCTACTTCCTCCCTTTCTCAAATCTGATCTTATTATTTTGCTCGTATTAACCTAACCAATGTACACTCTATCGTCGTCCTTGCCCTCAAGCTCTCCTCTGATCACCTCCATCTTTCTGGTCTGGTCCTTCCACACCTTCTCGTCGGTCTTCTTGTCAGTATTTTTCGCAAACAACGAGTCGTCGGGTCTCCTGTACGACTTGCCCAATCTGTCCCACAAGGTGGTGAACTGGCCATAGTTGTAGTTGAAGTACAAGTGGTGCACGGTGTGGCACGCGGTTCCGTTGACCACCGGGTCGTTCGACATGTAGTTGCCGTCGTGGATCATCACCGTCCAGAAGTTCACAAACGTGAACAAGAACAAGTACAACACCTTGTGCAATCTGAACACCAATGGGAAGAGGTGGTATGGTAAAGACTGCGCCCACCCGTCAACCGGGTGGAACGCGTGCGAGGCAAATGGCGTACACACAATCCACTTGTGGTGGGGCTTATGTAATCTCTTGTAGACTGCGGGCCAGTGCAACCACCGGTGGATGAAGTAGATGAGGCAGTCGGTGAAGAGAATGAACAGCGGGATCTGGAGCCACACGGCCTTCCAGCCGCCGGTGTCGTCGTTGATATGGTAGTACAACCGCGAAAAGCCCTTCAACTCCATGAGGAAAAACGGAGCGGTGAGCGCCACCATCACGGGGATGGCAGTGACCGCCTGCCAGATCTCCAACGAGACCTGGTTCTTCAAGTAGCGGGGGTGGTTGAAAATTTTCGTGTCGAACACATAATAGTAAGACAAGCTGGCCACAATGAAGTACAAGAGCCAGCCGAAGATGATGGTGATCACCAAGATCGACATGAACTCCCGCAACAAGTTGCTCCGCGATAAAAACGAGGCATCGGAATATTCGGTAAGCGGGAAAAGCACCGGAGGCACCACGCCGTAGATCTCGTCTTTTCTCTGGATCTTCGAGGCGTAGTTTGCCAAAATCGCGAGGGGCAATGGCCACTCCCTGGTTGTGGTGATGTTCCCCTGGCTGGCGTGGAAAGTGTCGGCAATGAACTGGGCCACTTTTCCGTCTTTGGGCAAAACCTCGGCATACACACGATCGAGAAGGAATGTGTCTGCGACCTCCAACACGATATCCATAGTGAATAGAATTTGAAAATGTGTGGGACGAGTGGAGCGAGCGAAGAGTTGCTTGTAGTTTTTATATAAGCGAGAGATGTATTCGCATAGGGTTTAAACGAGTAAACGACCATGGTCCGATTCGGCACGTTGATTGTGTGCAGGGCCAATATTATTGCAAACGGCACCGAACATCAAACTACAGAGCTTATGTCCGTGGCCAGATGGTGGCAACGTCTCGAGTTATATAAATAGAGACGATGTCCCAACTGAAATCACACAAATTTTCCCTCTTTTCCCCTCTGCCTCCTCCAGCAAATACTTCCCTGGACCCTGCCACGTGACCTGGAACCCATCGCATCAGCTCACCATGGGTGCAAACATTGACCCACCTTATTGCTCCACTTGAATGATAATGGTTTCATCTCTATTTGCTAAACGACGAATCCGATAAACAGACAGAGAATGTAAATACATACACCCGTACCTCTAGACCATTGAGTGATTAGGCTCAGATAATCTCTTCTCTTCCGTGTGGCAATGACTATCTTTTCTCAACTACAAGATGACTACACCCTGTCATAATGAGTAATGCATTTTCTGTATGTACAGTGATGATCGTAAGGCGTGGCCCAATAAATACCATAGACTGGGTGATTAGTGCTGGGCAGTATGCAGTGGGAGTTGGGATGCTAAAGTGAGGTTTGACGGTCAGTTTAGGCGGACAAACCGGTCGCCTGCTCAGTGCCATTGGCGCCGTTGACAGGTCTCTGGTTGATTTTCTCGAAGTTGATCGAGTTCAAAATGTCCTTGCCGCCCAATTCGGCCAATTTGTGTGCCAACTCCTTGCCTGCCTGTTCTGCCTCCGCTTTGTTGGTAACAGACCTCGTCACCTCTGCTTCCACCGACTGAGTGCCATCGGGAGAAACAATGAGCCCCTTGAAATGCAAAATGCCGGTGTTTTCGTCATACACCGTGTGCACGCCCAATGGAACAGAACATCCGCCTTCCAACACCCGCATCATGGACCGCTCAGCAATGCAACGGTACGTGGAAGGAATGTGCTCGATCTTCAGCAAGAGCTCGGTCATGGCCAAGTCGTCTTTCCTGATTTCTATGCCCAACGCTCCCTGGCCCACTGCGTAGTACATTTCTGGGGCGTCCAAGCGCGCGGTAATTCTAGCGTCGTAGCCACATCTCATGAGCCCCGCCGCCGCCAAGATGAGGCAGTCGTAGGGCGAGTCGGGGGCGTCTAATTTCAGCAAGCGCGTGGCGATGTTGCCCCTGACGTCCTCAAACTGCAAATATGGGTAGTTTCTCAAAAGCTGAGCCAGGCGTCTAATGGACGAGGTGCCCACCACTGCTCCGTGGGGCAAGTCATCCAAGGATTGGTATGGGGATCCTGCCTTCATGACCAAAGCGTCGCGTGGGTCCTGGCGGTCCAAAATGCAGCCCAACTCGAATTCGTCGGGTAAATTGGTGGGCATGTCTTTGAGCGAGTGAACAATCAAATCGAGCTGCGGATACTCGTCAACGGGCTCTAGCAACAAGGTTTCGAGCTCTTTTGTCCACAAGGCTTTTCCACCGAACAGATAAAGCGGTTTCAGCTGGACTTTATCTCCCAAAGTGGATAAAGCCAAAATGGAGCATTTCACATTTGAGTGAGCGGACTCCAAGTGTTCTTTCACGATTTCCGACTGCTTCACCGCCAACTTCAGTTTTCTTCCGCCGATCTGAATGTGTTGCTGCAGCACTTCAACGTGGGTCATAGTGTTGTGGGGCATCGAGGTACTTTAAGTTTTTCAGTTGTGGGCAGAGGAAGTAAAAATTTGTGCGGGAGATATGAAGGACGCACGATAGTGATTTGAGGTCGGATCTGGAGCCTGGTCAAACTTGGTGGTGGTTGTTGGGTTAAAGCCAAAAGTGGTTTGAGATCGATAATAAGCCCAAAGTTGAATCAACGGAAAATCTTGAAAGCGAAAATTCAGTCTGTCTGTGCAACTTCATCGGGTGTCGACGGGTTATATACCGTGGTGCCAGATTACCATTTGCACAGGATTCGCTGCGTTTCCTCAAATGGCGGCCCGCACATTATTCAGCTGTGCAGGTAAACCCGACCTTTGGAGCAGTGCGCACTACTAGTTAAGTGATTGGCTCTGTGTCTCAGGGCTCAAGGTGGACAGAGAGAAGGAAAGGAAACGGAGGAAACAGAGGAAACAGAAAGGAAGAAAACGAGAAGACAAGTATGAGAAGGAAAGAAATCGGCAGATTGACGAGATCAACTATGTCAATCAACTTCAATAGAAATTTATAACTCTTTCTCTCCTTCTCTGGTTCTCTTTTTTCACTTTTCATGTGGATGACTGGCCCCACCTGGACGTGCTCGCCTATTCTGGTATAAACTCCCATGCATGTGCTTGCTGCTATTGGCAACAACCGGGCGAACACAGAAGGAGACCGAAATCGGAATTATTTGGCTGCTGCCTGATTTGGTGATCGATTAAGAGTTTTCCGGCAGTCTATATTATTTGACCAAGCTTGCTGATTTGGCTTATTGTTTTGGCGTGCTGATAAGGAACACTCGAAATGTGTCAACCAACCAAAAAAGCAACAAAGTCAAGATAAGCCAGAAAGTCAGCGACTTTTTCTAAACTTGATTATTTCCTTCCAGATTTTTTCTATAAGCCTCGACTATTTTCATTCAAAATCTTCCACTTTCTTTTTTCAATTTCCTTCACTTTTCCGTTCCTTCTTGTCTGGTTCGTTACTTATATTCCAAACTGTCTATTAGCCATACTTGTGCGAAATCGGACAAGATAACGTCTGACGCATGATTGACACAATTATTATTTCCCCTATAAAGTTATGAAATGTCGTTCTCATATCATCGATTTGTGAATGTTGGACACTGATGCACTGCTACCTTCAATTCATCCAGATCAGATCCACAATCAACAAAAGAAGGGCATTTTGTTCATTTTTGGCTGTGTTCCGTTTTTATATAGACACGAGCGCATCGAAATATGAACGTACGGTTTTTTATCATGTGAAGTATACTGCTAAGCCGCCTTCTTGTGAATAATACGGATGACACAATCTCCGCCGTTTCAACATTTCGTACTCGAGACTTTCGTGAGTTTTACAAGCTCTTTACTATGCGTCAAACTCTTTCAGTTGAAATTA